>CAUYTI010051565.1:0-10022 GCA_963575145.1 Galago senegalensis
CCTGTGGCCCCAGCTACTTGGGAGGCAGAGGCAAGAGACTCGCTTGAGCCCAGGAGTTGGAGGTTGCTGTGAGCTGTAATGCCACGGCACTCTACCCAGGGGGACAGCTTGAGGCTCTGTCTCAAAAAAAAAAAAAAAAAATCACAGTTCTGATGTCTTGACATTCTCTTTGAGATTATTTCTAAGACTACTGTTTATAGTTCTCAGCTTATCTTCTACTTTATCAGAGAATACTGCAGAAAATATTTGATGAAAACCCTCACTTCATGTAAACGATTTCCCCCTAGTATCCAAACCATATACCTAGTCACTTAACAAACTGGACCCACAAACTATTCCAAATACAAAGATTAAGTTTACTTTTACCTCCCCTCAAACTGAACAAAAAGTTAACAGTACAGTTTATTCAAAAGTAGAACTGTAAAAGCAGCTTTCCACCTCCACAAATTTTCCTTAAACTTAAGATACTTGTCACCAGGCTAGGGATGAGTAGCTCATGCCTGTATTCCTAACAATCTGAGAGGCCAAGGTGGGAGGAATGCTTGAGTTCAAGAGTTCAGGAGTCCAAGACCTGTCTGAGCAAGAACCAGATCCCACAGCCAGGCATAGTGGTACATGCCTGTAGTCCAGTTTTAGCTACTTAGGGGGCTGAAGCCCAAGATTTCTGATTTCTCCAGCCCAAGAGTTTGAGGTTACTGTGAGCTAAGATGCCATGATACTCTACCCAGGATGACAGAGAGAAATTGTCTCAATTTAAAAAAAAAAAAAAGGTGACACCTGTGGCTCAGGGAATAGGGCACTGGCCCCATATACTGAGGGTGGTGGATTCGAAACAGGCCCCGCCAAAATGCAACAAAAAAATAGCCAGGCATTGTGGTGGGTGCTTGTAGTCCCAGCTACTTGGGAGGCTGAGGCAAGAGAATCGCTTCAGCCCAAAAGTTTTTTTTTTTTTTTTTTTGCAATTTTTGGCCAGGGGCTGTGTTTGAACCTGCCACCTCCAGCATATGGGGCCGGGACCCTACTCCTTTGAGCCACAGGCGCGGCCCTCAACCCAAGAGTCTGAGGTTGTGTTGAGCTGTGATGCCACGGCACTCTACCTAGGGCAACATAGTGAGACTCTGTCTCAGAAATAATAACAATAATAGTGGCTCGGCGCCTGTGGCTCAAGCGGCTAATGCGCCAGCCACATACACCTAAGGTGGCAGGTTCGAATCCCCAGCCTGGGCCCTCCAAACAACAATGCTGGCTGCAACCAAAAAAATGGCCAGGCATTGTGGCGGGCGCCTGTAGTCCCAGCTACTTGGGAGGCTGAAGTAGGAGACTCACTAGAGCCCAGGAGTTGGAGGTTGCTGTGAGCTGTGATGCCATAGCACTCTACCCAGGGGGATAGCTTGAGGCTCCGTCTCAAAAAAAAAAAAATAATAATAATAATAAATAAATAAAAAGAAAAAAAAGGAAGACAAAATCATTTTGATTGCCATATTTTCTCAAAATAATCTCGATGACCTTCCATGCACTTTTATACCTTTCTTGTTTTTTTCTTGAGACAGAGTCTCACTATGTCACCCTCAGTAAAGTGTTGTGGCATCACAGCTCACAGCAACCTCAAACTCTTGGGCTTATGGGATTCTCTTGCCTCAGCCTCCCAAGTAGCTGGGACACCCAGCATCTGCCACAACTCCTGGCTATTTTTTGGTTATAGTTGTCATTGTTGTATGGTAGGCCTGGGCTGGACTCGAACCCATCAGCTCTGGTGTACCTGGCTGGTGCCCTAGCACTGAGCCTTTTTTTTTTTTTCTATAGGAAACAAGAAATAATCACATGGGCCAAGTCAGGACTGGGTAAGGTATATGTAGGGTATATGACTCATATAGTTTACTCTCTCTGGACTACAGAAACTGAATGGTGATACTGGATGTGTGGGCAGACACAAGGGTGAACTATGACGACACTAGGGTACTCTACCCAGGGAGACAGAGTGAGACTCTTGTCTCAAAAGAAAAAAAAAAAAGTAAAAGAAAACAAAAAGAATAAGACATCAGGCTCAGCACCCATAGCTCAGTGAGTAGGGGACCACCCACCTATACTGAGGCTGGCAGGTACAAGCCTAGCCTGCTGAACAACAATGACACTCGAACCAAAACATAGCCGGGTGTTTTGGTGGGTGCCTGTAGTCCCAGCTACTCCAGACAGTGAGGCAAGAGAATTGCTTAAGCCCAAGAATTTAAGGTTTTTGTGAGCTGTGACATCACAGCACTTACCCAGGGTGACAAAGTGAGACTCTGTCCCAAAAGAAACAAACAAACAACAATAACAAAAGAATAAGACATCATCAACATTTGGACAAAGTTACCCTGTTATTTCAATTTTCAAAAAAAGCAACTTGTGGCTCGGCGCCTATAGCTCAACTGGCTAAGGCGCCAGCCACGTACACCTAAGGTGGTGGGTTCGAATCCCCAGCCTGGACCTGCCAAACAACAATGACAGCTGCTACCAAAAAATAGCCGGGCATTGTGGCGGGCGCCTGTGATCCCAGCTACTTGGGAGGTGGAGGCAAGAGACTCGCTTGAGCCCAGGAGTTGGAGGTTGCTGTGAGCTGTAATGCCACGGCACTCTACCCAGGGGACAGCTTGAGGCTCTGTCTCAAAAAAAAAAAAAAAAGCAACTTGTGGCTCAACACCCACAGCACAGTGGTTACAACACCAGCCATATGCACCGGGACCGGCAGGTTCAAACCCAGCCCGGGCCAGTTAAACAACAATGACAACTGCAACAAAAAATAGCCTGGCACATGTGGTGGGCACCAGTAGTCCCAGCTACTTGGAGGCAGAGGCTTAAGCCCAAGTGGTTGAGGCAGCAGTTATCTGTGACGCCACAGGACTCTACCGAGGGCAACATAAACTCTGTCTCAAAAAAAAAGGAAGTTGCAAAAAGACACATATGCAGACTCTTTATGTACATTAGAAAATGTAATCATTTGTGGATACATTACTTGTATATACCTAATAAAAAAGGAAGATTACAAAAACATACCAGGACGGCGCCTGTGGTTCAGTGGGTAGGGCGCCAGCCCCATATACTGAGTATGGCGGGTTCAAACCTGGCCTTGGCCAAAATGCAACAAAAAATAGCTGGGTGTTGTGGCAGGCACCCGTGGTCCCAGCTTCTTGGGAGGCTGAGGCAGAAGAATCGCCAAAGCCTGGGAGTTGGAGGTTGCTGTGAGCTGCGTGATGCCATGGCACTCTACTGAGGGTGATAAAGTGAGACTCTGTCTCTACAAAAAAAAAGAAAAAAGACAAACACACCAAACCGACAGAAGTGATTGTCTATGGAGAGAAGAAGGGGAATAAGACAACAGGGCAGAGAATTTAGAGGACTCAAGCTTTTCTATACTGATTTATTTCCCTTTTCTCTGTCACACATTGGAATAGTAACATTGGAGGAATAACAGTTGTCTCGGACCATACATTAAATATACAAACACTAAAGAAAATCGAAGCAAAACATAACGTATGTGTATACTGTCACATCTAACACCACAAATAAGCAAAAAGTTTTCACAAAATTACCATGCAGACCCATCCATAGGGCACAGGTTGGATACTCAATTTCTAAATGAAACATGTACTTGTACAAACCGTACGTTTCCACTAAAAAAGGACAGTAGAAGGCCAGACTCAGTGGCTCACCTCTGTAATCCTAGCACTCCGGGAAGCCAAGCTCAAGAGTTTAAGACCAGCCTGAGCAAGACAGAAACTGCTTATCTACTAAAAATAGAAAAATTAGCTGGGCATTGTAGGCGGCATCTGTTAACCCAGCACTCAGGAAACTGAGACAAGATAACAGCTTAAGCCCAAGAGTTTGAGGTTGTTGTGAGCTGTGATGCTACAGCACTCTACCAAGGGTGACAAACTGAAGACTGTCTCAAAAAAAAAAAAAAAAGTTTTGCAGTTGCTGTGAGCTACAATGATGCCATGGTACACTACCCCGCAGCAACACAGATTCTGTTTAAAAAAAAAAATGATAAAACTTTCGTATCATTAAATCCATTCAAAAAAAGAAAAAGAAGGCCGGGAGAGGTGGCTCACACTGTAATCCTAGCACTCTGGGAGGCCTAGGTGGATGGATTGCTTGAGTTTAGGAGTTCAAGACCAGCCTGAGTAAAAGCAACACCCTAACTCTACTAAAATAGAAAAACTGAGGCAATCAGGGTGGCTACCTACCTATGGCTCAAAAGGTAGGGCACCAGCCCCATATGCAGAGGGTGGTGGGTTCAAACCTGGTCCCAGCCGAACCGCAACAAAAAAATAGCTGGGCTTTGTGGCAGGCACCTGTAGTCCCAGCTACTCGGGAGGCTGAGGCAAGAGAATCGCCTGAGCCCAGGAGCTGGAGGTTGCTGTGAGCTGTGTGACGCCACAGCACTCTAATGAGGGCGATGAAGTGAGACTCTGTCTCTTTATTTTTTTTTTTTTTTGGAGACAGAGCCTCAAGCTGTCCCCCTGGGTAGAGTGCTGTGGCATTACAGCTCACAGCAACCTCCAACTCCTGGGCTCAAGCGAGTCTCCTGCCTCCGCCTCCCAAGTAGCTGGGACCACAGGTGCCCACCACAACGCCCAGCTATTTTTGGTTGCAGGCGTCATTGTTGTTTGGTGGGTCCGGGCTGGGGATTCGAACCCGCCACCTTAGGTGTACATGGCTGGTGCCTTAGCCGGTTGAGCTATAGGCACCAAGCCCCTTGGTCAAAGTTTTAAGGTTTGGTTTCTAACCTCTCAGAGAGAAGCAATGCTGGAGGGTGACAAGATTGCCATCTGCAAACCCCAGGGGATGGATAAGTGAATGCCCAAAGCTGGCCAGGCCCCACCTCCTTACCCAGTGGTGCCTCCACCAAGGCCGGAGATATTCCTGCCATCAGGGAGGGCTTATCTAAGTTACATGGAGAGAGAGGCAAGAGCAAATTTTAACCTCTTCTCTAACCTTCACCGTTTCTCACCTACAGAAAGTCACTCCACACGGTACCACTAATACACACGGATAAGGTTGTTTTTGTTGCTGTTGGTGGAATTAAAGATGGGATCCTACTTTACACATTACTCTTTATCTAGTTTTTTGGCTTCACAGTACATCCTATGTAACCATTAGGATTTATGTCATCTTTTGTATTTTTGTAGCTCCTTATAAGCCTAAATAAAATACTACTTACCAGCTACTCCAGTGCTGATAAAAATCCTTTTACGGAAAACTGTAGAGGAATAGGGGACAGGGCTGGGCACATAAATAAATCTGATGGTCAGATTAGGACTGAGGGGGCACAGGTAATGAGACTGACATTTCCCAAGTAAACTGACAGATTAGTCAAGGTTCAAATCCATCTTCCTAGAACTACCTTGCCATTTCCTCAGACACCTACAACACTGCTTATAAAGCATTTACTTCTCACATTACAGCAATCTGATCTTGGGTATGTGCATGTTTTTAATCTGTGTTTTGTCTATGAAGCTTTTTGAAGGTTTCATAGCTCTGCTCTGCCCACACCACACTCACCGTGTCCTTTCCCTCCCGTGGCTGGAACATGGAAAGTACTATGGATCAAATTGGAAATCCATCTCTCCTCTCACGGAGAGCTATGTTGGTTGGTCTCTGGCCCCCAGATCCTAGTTATCTGTCTAGATTTCTGAGTCTGCTTGCAAGATCCGAAAATGCATCTGGGTGAGGACAAGTGTGGACCATCCTGGGAATGAAGCTTGGATCTGAACTGTTGGACAGCGTCTGGACTTTTGCACAAAAGGGAATTGAATTGTAGATCAGCTGGGAGGTCATTGTGACAGCCCTAGTGCCCTGCGGCCTCCATCAGCTGGAACCCTGTGGGAGCACATAGCTGGCATTTTTTTTGCCTGAGATTAGGAAGTCTTTCGCTTCCTCTGTGACAGGCTTGAATTCAATGGACTGTTGTGGTAAGATGAAGTCTTTTTTATTCCTTATTGGTAAAAATGAAACAGAGATTTGGCCTGGGTTGTTACGAGGTAGTGGGCAGATGAGCTTGCTCTCCAGCGTTTGGCAGGAAGCCTATTTAAGAGCATGTGGTCACATTTTTGTCCAGCGTCACATCAAGAGCGTAGAGGAGCTGTGCTTCCAGCCTCAGAGGAGTGCACTTTTATTGTGGTGTGACTTTCCAAAGACCATCTTGATGCAAGAAATGTCAGAACCCCATTTCATAGTAAGTTTCTTTTGAGGTTTGTTGTGTTTGATGCCGTTATTGCGCAAGGGCTGATGCCATCTCCAGATGGTGATGTCCCCAAGAGCCTTCGCAGGCCTGGGGGTGCTTGTTGGTGGTGGGGACGACCAGGCTGAGAGGCAGATGCTTGGCATTTCTTCCTGGACTTTAGTTTGGCTCTCTCTGAAATGGGCTGATCAACTCTCTGCCGTCTTCCTCGTGCGTGAAGGACATGGGAACAGGATGTGAGCACAGTTAGAAAGAGAATTAAGCAGCACTTTTGTACTCAGCCACGTTTTGTGACCATATTATTTAAAGTGGAACTTGTCCAGGGTTGACTTAGGTTTCTTGATTTGGAGAAGAAACTGTGTAGTACCCAACTGCAGCTAGACAGAGGAGGGCAGCCTGGGGTTTCAGGATGTGTGGAATGGTCAAATATATGAAGGTTGGTTGACTGTGATGAGTAACCTCAGAATGACACAGAAAATATATTGTTCTAGAAACTAAGTAGATCTCGGGCTGTGAAGCAATTCATACCCATGAAAAGCAGCAATAGTTTAAATATGTGGTCCAAAAATTTCCTAGCCCCCCCCCAAGTCGTGAATTCAGGATTTAAGAGAAACCACATGGGAGAGATGTTAGTGACCTAGAGAACACAAGAGAGCTGGGTCAGAGTTAGGAATGAGGACCCTGTGACCTTGACTTAACACTGTCCAGAATGTGGACCAGTCTATAAAGCTACCCTTATGTTAACTTGCCCAGATGAATAGAATGTGTACCTGATGTTTCTATCACCTCTGCTCTTGCTATAATAAAAACATTTATAAGTCTAGAATCTTCACTTCTACTTCGGATGATCAGTGATTCTGTCTAAGAACCATCAATGAGCATGACTGTCAGCCTTGGGCAGACATGAAAAAAGACAGGAGGGCTTACTTGCAAAAATCCAGAGAACTAAGGGCAACTGAAGGAGGTCAGAGGGAAGCAGATTTCATCTCAGACTTAAACTGTTGCTTGGAAGAGTGAAGTATCACCTTTCTGCCTCTTGTCTTGGGTGGGTGCTGTAGTCTGAATGGTTGTGTCCTTCACAAATTCAGGAATTGAAACCTAATCCCCGATGATATGGTATTAAAAGCTTGGGCCTTTGAATAGCTGAGCACTGTAGTAGACACCTGTAGTTCCAGCTACTTGGGAGGATGAGGCAAGAGAATCGCTTAAGCCCAAGAGTTGGAGGTTGCTATGAGCTCTGATGCCACAGCACTCTACTGAGGGACATAGTGAGACTCTGTCTAAAAGAAAAAAAAGAGAGAGAGAGCTCAGAGAGCTTGCTTGTTCCTTCTACCATGTGAGGAAATAGAAGTCATTGTCTATGAAAACTGAACCCACAGCTTGGCGTCTGTTGCTCAAGTGGCTAAGGTGCCAACCACATACATCTGAGCTGGCGGGTTTGAATCCAGCCCTGGCCGCCAAACAACAATGATGGCTGCAACCAGAAAAAAAAAAATAGCCGAGTGTTGTGGTGGGCACCTGTAATCTCAGCTACTTGGGAGGCGTAGGCAGGAGACTGGCTTGAGCCCAGGAGTTGGAGGTTGCTGTGAGCTGTGATGCCACAGCACTCTACCCAGGGCAACAGCTTGAGACTCTGTCTCAAAAAAACAAAACAAAACAAAAAACCTGAGCCCTAACCAGACATCAGATCAGCCAGCAACTTCCCTTGGACTTCCCAGTCTCCAGAACTGTGAGACGTAAACCCTTATGGTTTACGGGTTAGTTACCCAGTCTGTAGCTATTTATTATAGATGCCTAAATAGACTTAGATGGTGAGGTGAGAATGGGATACAATGTGCTAGATTCCTTCCAGTTCTCAAATAATAAGCTTTTACCTCCTAGGAGTCTCATCCCCTGAGAAAATAATCTCCGAGTTGCTAAAATCCTTGCATTTTGCCCCTACCCTCTCCCCATCAAAAACTTGTCCTATTTCTTTCAACAGCTGCAGATGGTGATGAGACCTTCTCCCAGAATATCACTTATGAATTCCTCTTCCATGTGGAGAATATGAAAGAAAGTGAGACAGAATGGACCTATTGTAACGAGCAAACCTACTTGACTATAGCCATCTAGAACATGGCACTCAAACTAGCATGTCACAGAGTCACCAGGAAGGCTCGTTAAAACACAGATTCTTGATTTCACCCCAAAGTTTTTAATTTGATAGGTCTGGGACAGGGCCTGAGAATGTGCACTTCTGAGAAGTTCTCCGCTAATGTTGTTACTACTGGGGCAGGGACCACACTTTGAAAACTGCCCCCTAGAGGACAGAGACCAAGCCAGCCCACTCTCGGTTGAGTCCCAAACCTGTGGGGGCAGATTAATAAGTACGAGGGCATCTCTTCCTCCTTCCCTTCCTCTTCCTTGTCCTACTCTTTGATTAAGGCTAACCTGGTCCCTGCCTCAGAAGCTTCCAAAGGAAACTCTGACCCAGACCAGTGTATCCTGGATCCAAAGTCACTTCCTCTGGAAAGCCTTCCATGAGCCCCAGGAGTAGATATCATGGTTCCCTGTATCTCTCCATAGTGATAGCTACCACAACTGGGAGTCATGTGATTTCTTAATTGATCTTCTCTCCTCCAGAGACTGTAAGCTCCATGAGGATAGCATTTAAGAAAATAAGAAAGAGGCTGGGGGCGGTGGCTCACGCCTATAATCCTAGCACTCTTGGAGGCTGAGGTGGGTGGATTGCCTGAGCTCACGGGTTCAACACCAGCCTGAGCAAGATGAGACCCCATCTCTAAAATATAGCTGAGCATTGTGGTGGGGGCCTGTAGTTCCAGCTACTCAGGAGGCTGAGGCAAAAGAATTGCTTGAGCCCAAGAGTTTGAGGTTGCTGGGAACTGTGATGCCACACCACTCTACTGAGGGCGACAAAGTGAGACTCTGTCTCAGAAAAAATAAATAAATAAATAAGAAACAGGGAAGGTGTTTGGGTGGGACGTGATAGTGAGTCACCCCTGGGATTGTGAACAATAAAAGAGAATGAATCCAGGTGTGGTGGCTCATGCCTTGGAAGGCCAAGGCTGGAGGATTGCTTGAGGCCAGGAATTCAAGACCAGCCTGGGCAACATAGGCCCAGAAAATAGAAAAATTAGGGGGGCTCCTGTGGCTCAGTGAGCAGGGCACCAGCCCCATGTATTGAGGGTGGTGGGCTCAAACCCGGCCCCAGCCAAACTGCAAAAAAAAAAAAAAAAAAAATAGCCGGGCGTTGTAAGCAGGTGCCTGTAGTCCCAGCTGCTCAGAAGGCTGAGGCAACAGAATCACCTAAGCCCAAGAGCTGGAGGTTGCTGTGAGCTCTGACGCCATGACACTCTACCAAGGGTGAAAAAGTGAGACTCTGTGTCTAAAAAAAAAAAAGAAAAAGAAAGATTAGCCAGGTGTGATTGTGCACACCTATTGTCCTAGCTGCCTGGGAGGCTGAGGCAGGAGGACTGCTTGAGCTCCCAGGAGTGTGAGGCTACAATGAGCTCTGTGATGACACCACTGCATTCTAGCCTGGGTGAAAGAGTGAGACCTTGTCTCAAAATAAATAAATGATAAAAAGTAAAACTAGGCTCGGCGCCTATAGCTCAACCGGCTAAGGCGCCAGCCACGTACACCTAAGGTGGCGAGTTCGCATCCCCAGCCCGGACCCGCCAAACAACAATGACGGCTGCAACCAAAAAATAGCTGGGCGTTGTGGCGGGCGCCTGTGGTCCCAGCTACTTGGGAGGCAGAGGCAGGAGACTCGCTTGAGCCCAGGAGTTGGAGGTTGCTGTGA
>CAUYTI010051569.1:0-14741 GCA_963575145.1 Galago senegalensis
AATGCTCTGCTTGCTTTGAGATCCAAGCAGGGAGAGAATTTGGGTACCACAAGGTCATGACTTCTCTTGCATCAGTCAGAGATCAGTGGTAGATAACAAAATCCAACCTAGCAACTTAAAGCAGAAAGACTCTCCATTAGGCACTTACAAAAGCACAGGGTAGGGCTGGAGGCACAGACTCCAGGCTGGTCCTTTAATAACAATGCCTAGAACAGCACCTGAACTGGCCTGCTGAAGGAATTGCTGTTACTTGTACCCTCTGAAAGCCACTCCCTGACATTGACCCCCAGGACCACAGGTCTCAGGCATAATCAGGGAGACAAGAGGCCTCCGCTGGACCTGCTGGCTCCAGGCCCTCAGGGGGCTTATGAGATCAGCACCAACCAGCAGATGAATGCCTAAAACCCTGCCTCTCTCCCTTTCTAGTTGGTCTCAACTTCAATTATTCCACAACTATGATTAAAGAAATGCACTCACTTCAGGAGCTGGCCTGTCTGGAGCTGGGCCTGAGAAACAGCATTTTTAGCTTGTCACTCTAGGGCAGCAGAGCAGAGGTCAAGGCAAACTTCTTGTCCCTAGCCCCTCTCTCGAGAGTTAGCTACTGTCCCCACTGGAAACTTTCTGAAACATATATACAAACAACCCTTCTTAATATGCAAATGAGAGACTACATACATACTACTTGCTTTTTCCCCACTTATTTCAGAGAGTATATTATAGCAATATCTCACAGAGGGGTACTGAACTATGTATCTACAGTCTTTGACAATTTTTCAATTGGATTGATATTTTTCTTATTGATTTGTAAGAGCTCTTTATATGTTAAGCAATGTAGTCTTTAACTTATCAAAAAGCATATTTATCATGAAGCCAATAATATTTAAGTTTCAGAGACTGTCAGTTGCATAAACCTTCATAAGATCATGATGTACTTTAAAATAAACCATGGATCTAACTGTGAATGGCAAAACAAGTAGGCGTTTTTATTTTTTATGTATTTATTTTTTGAGACAGAGTCTCACTCAGTTGTCCTGGGTAGAGTGCTATGGTGTCATCACACCTCACAAACCTCAAACCCTTGGGTTTGAGCAATCCTCTTGCATCATGCATCAGCTTCCCAAGCAGTTTAGATTACACGCTAGTTTTTCTATTTTTTTGTTTTGTTTTGTTTATTTTTTTGAGACAGAGTCTTACTCTGCCACCCTGGATAGAGTGCTGTGGTGTCACAACACCTGGCAAGTTTTATCTATTTTCTCACTTTTGCTCAAGCTAGTCTGGAACTCCTGAGCTCAAGCAACCCCCTCCTCCCACCTCAGCCTCCCAGAGTGTGAGGATTACAGGCGTGAACCACTGCACCTGGCCAAGTAAGCTTTTTATAGAAGAAAACATAGGAAGATATCTTCATCATGACATCTTAGTCGGGAAATTTCTCAAACAGGTCAAAGAAATACCATGAAAGAAAAGACTGGGCAGGTGTGATGGCTCACACCTGTAATCGTAGCACTCTGGGAAGCTGATGCTAGCAGATTGCTTGTGTTCAGGATTTTGAGACTAGCCTGAGAAAGAGCAAGACTCTGTCTCTAAAAATAGCCAGCTATCATGGTGGGTGCCTGTAGTCCCAGCTACTTGGGAGGCTGAGTGAAGAGGATAGCTTGATCCCAAGAGTTTGAGGTTACTGTGAGCTATAATGCCACAGCACCCAACCTCAGGGGGACTAAGACTCTATCTCAAAAAAAAAAAAAGATTGATAAATCTGAGCATACTAAAATTTTTCTTTTCATCAAAAGAGGCTAGAAAGGGGAAGAAAAGCCACATGTGAGAGAGTATTTTGCAGTACATGTAATTAACAGGGGATTTGTATCTAACATATATAACTTCTACAAATCAATAAGAAAAAGAATACAGTAGATGAACGACAAAAATCATTTAAGACATACTTTGCAAATGGGGATACCTAAACATTCAATGAACATGTGAAAAGTTGCTTAACCTCATCTGTAATCTGAAAAATGCAAATTTAAACCACAAGCTACCACTACACACTTTTCTAATGAGTGAAAATTATGATGCCTAACAGAAACTACTGCCTCAGCATTGGCATAAAAAACAAGCTAGTGCCTCTGCATTGGCATAAAAAAGGGCTAGTACCACTGCGTTGACATCAAAACATGCTAGTACTTCTGAATTGGAGTAGCAAAACGCACTAGTGCCTCTGCATTGGTGTAAAAAACACACTAGTGCCTGTGAATTGGCACAGAAAAAGGTGCAATTGCCTATGCATTGGCGTATAAAAGACACTAGTGCCTCTGCATTGATGTAAAAAATGCACAAGTGTCATTCCATTGGTGTGTGACTCTGTATTGGCCTAAAAAAGTGCTAGTGCCTCTGAATTGGTGTAAAATCTCGCTAGTGCCACTACATTAAAGTAAAAAACATGCTAGTGTCTCTGCACTGGTGTAAAAAAGCATGTTACTGTCACTGCATTGGTGAGGAAACTGCGCCAGTGCCTCTGAATTGGCATAAAAAAACTAACAGTGCCTCTGCATTGGCAGAAAAAATGCGCCAGTGTCACTGCATTGGTGAGGAAAAATGACTAGTGCCTCTGCATTGGCGTAAAACATGCGCTGGTGCCTCTGCGTTGGTGCACAAAATGCACTAGTGCCTCTGAGTTGATGTAAAAAACTCACAAGTGTCATTCCATTGGTGTGGAAAAACTGCTTGTGCCTTTGTATTGGCCTAAAAATGCACTAGTTACTCTGAATTGGGGTTAAAAAACTCACTAGTGCCACTGCATTGGAGTAAAAACGAGCTAGTGCCTCTGCATTGGCGTAAAAAAAAAGTGCTAGTTTCACTGCATTGGTGAGGAAAGCCATGCTAGTGCCTCTGCTTTTGCATTAAAAACACTCTAGTGCCTCAGCATTGGCATAGAAAATGCATTAATGCCTGTGCATTGGCATAGAAAACACGCTAGTGTCTGCATTGGCATAGAAAATGTGCTAGTGCCACTGCATTGGTGTAGAAAACATGCTAGTGCCTCTGCATTGATGTAAATAGTGCCTCTGCATTGGAGTATAAAACAAGCTAGTCGCATTGCATTTTTGTAAAAAAAAAAAGCACTGGTGCCTCCTCATTAGCGTATAACATGGGCAAGTGCAACTGCATTGGTGAAAAAAGTGCTAGTGCCACTGCATTGGCATAGAAAATGCATGAGTGCCTTGGCATTGGCATAAAGAACACACTAGTGCCTCTTCATTGGCGTAAAAAACATGCTACTGCCACTGAATTGGCAAAAATGCATGCTAATCCCACTGCATTGGCGTAAAAAAAATGCACTACAGCCACTGCATTGGTGGGGAAACGCGCTAGTGCCACTGCATTGGCATAAAAAGTGAGCTAGTGCCTCTGCATTGGTGTAAAAAACATGTTAGTGCCTCTGCATTGGTGTAAAAAACACACTATAGCTTCTGCATTGGCATAAAAAAGGTGCTATAGCCATGCATTGGCTAAAAAACACACTAGTGCCCCTGCATTGGTGTAAAATACGTGCCAGTCACACTGTAATGGCATAGAAAATGCACTAGTGCCTCTGCATTGGCATAGAAAATGTGCTAGTGCCTCTGCATTGGTATAAAAAACGCACTCGTGCCTCTGCATTGGCGTAAAAAATGCGGTACTGCATTGACTTTCAAAAGTTGCCAGTGCCTCTGCATTGGCATAGAAAACCCGCTAGTGCCTCTACATTGGCATAAAAACATGGTTCTGCTTTGCATTTGCATAGAAAACATGCTAGTGCCACAGCATTGGCGTGAAAAATGTGCTAGTGCCACTGCATTGGCATTGAAAATGCGCTAGTGTCCCTGCATTGACATGAAAATGCACTCATGCCCCTGCATTGGCATAAAAAATGGGCTGGTGCCTGTGCATTGGCATAGAATAGGCGCCAGTGCTTCTGCCTTGGCGTAGAAAATGTGCTAGTCCCACTGCATTAGCGTAGAAAACGTGCTAGTTCCTCTGCATTGGTGTTGAAAATGCACAAGTGCCCCTGCATTGGCGTAAAAAATGCAGTACTGCATTGACCTAAAAAGGTCGCTCATACCTCTGCATTGGCATGCAAAAACCACTAGTGCCTCTACAGTGGCGTAAAAATGGGGTACTCCCTCTGCATTGGCCTAGAAAACATGTTAGTGCCTCTGCATTGGTGTGAAAAACGCACTAGTGCCCCTGCATTGGCATACAAAACAGGGCTAGTGCCTCTGCATTATTGTAGAAAATGCACTGGGGCCACTGCATTAACATAGAAAATGCGCTAGTGCCTCTGCCTTGATGTAAAAAACACCCTATACTCTCTGCATTGGGAAAGAAATGCGCTTGTGCCACTGCATTGGCATAAAAAACGCGCTAGTGCCTCGGCATTGGCGTAAAAAATGCACTAGTGCCTCTTCATTGGCATAAAAACGTGCTAGTGCCTCTGCATTGATGTGGAAAATCACACTAGTGCCTCTGTATTGGCGTAGAAAACACACTAGTGCCTCTGCATTGGTGTGGGAAAACCACTAGTGCCTCTACAGTAGCATAAAAATGGGATACTCCCACTGCATTGGCCTAAAAAATGTGCCAGTGCCTCTGCATTGGAAGAAAAATCATGCTAGTGCCACTGTATTGGCATAAAAAGTGTGCCAGTGCCACTGCTATGGCATGGAAAACACGCTAGTGCCTCTGCATTGGTGTTTAAAAATGCGCCAGTGCCTCTGCATTAGCTACAAAAACGTGTTAGTGTCACTGCATTGGTGAGGAAGAACAGCTATTCAATCTGCATTGTCGTATAAAATGCATTAGTGCCTCTGCATTGACTTAAAAACCATGCAAGCGTCATTCCATTGGCATGGAAATATTGGCTAGCGCATCTATATTGGCGTAGAAAACGTGCTAGTGCCTCTACATTGGAGTAGAAAACATGCTACCAACTCTGCATTGGCATATAAAATGCGCTAGTGCCACTGCATTCACGTATAAAACATGCTAGTGCCATTGCATTGGCGTAAAAAGGGGCTAGTGCCTCTGTATTGGTGTAAAAAACATGCTAGTGCCTCAGCATTGGTGTCAAAAAGGAGCTAGTGCCTCATCATTGGCATAAAAAATGTGCTAGTGGCACTGCATTGGTGTAAAAAACACGCTAGAGCCAGTGCATCAGCATAAAAAACATGCTAGTGCCTGTGCATTGATGTAAAAAATGCTCTAGTGCCTCTGCATAGGCATAAAAAATGTGCTAGTGTCATTGCATTGGCTTGTAAAAATGTGCAGTGCCTCTGCATTGGCATAAAAACACACTAGTGCCTGTGCATTAGTGTAAAAAACACACTAGTGGTACTGCATTGGCATAAAAAAACACTAGTGCCTCTTCATCGGCATAAAAACGCGCTAGTCCCTCTGCATTGGTGTAAAAAAACATGCTAGCCATACTGCATTGGCGTAAAAAATGAGCTCGTGCCTCAGCATTGGCATAAAAAACACACTAGTGCCTTTTTTAGCATAAAAAAATGCTAGTGGCACAGCATTGGCATAAAAAACACACTAGTGCCACTGCATTGGCATAACAAATGCTCTAGTGGTACTGTATTTGCATAAAAAACACTCTAGTGCCTCTACATTAGCGTGAAAAACGTGCTAGTTCCTCTACATTGGCACAGAAAAATGCGCCAGTGCCTCTTAATTAGCAGAAAAAAATGCGGTAGTGCCTCTGCATTGGCGTAAACAATGTGCTAGTTGTACTGCATTGGCATAAAAATGCAATGAAGTGCCTCTGCCTTGGCATTAAAAAACGCACTAGTGGTACTGCACTGGCATCAAAAACACACTGGTGCCTCTGTATTGGCATAAAATACCCGCTAGAGCCTCTGTATCAGCATAAGGTTGCCCTCAGGGCAGTAGAGGCATTGAGCCCTCAGGGGGCTAGAGCCACCATGCCCCAGGGCACAAGAACCACCGTGCCCATGGGGGTCTTAGAGGCACCGTGCCCTCAAGGCATTAGAGGCATCGTGCCTCAGGGCATTACAGGCATCAAGCCTTCAGGGTGTAAGAGCCACCCTGCCCTCAAGGCTCAAGAGCCCCCATAACCTCGGGCGTTAATGACATCACACCCTCAAGGCACTAGAGGCATTGTGCCCTCAGGGCTTAGAGGCATCCCACCCTCAGGGTGATAGAGTCACCGCACCCTCAGGGCACAAGAACCACCATGCCTTCAGGGCTCTAGAGGCATCACGCCCTCGGGGCGCCAGAGCCACTGCACCCTCAGGGCATTAGAAGCATCGCTCCCTCAGGGCGCTAGATACAACTCACCCTCAGGACATTAGAAGCATTGCGCCCTCGGGGCATAGAGGCATCATGCTGTCAGGGCCCCAGAGCCACAATGCCCTCAGGACGCTAGACTGTGACCTGCCTGTGGTAGTATGACCCACAAACGGTACTGTGACCTGTTAGCAGTACAATGACCATCAAGCGGTACTATGACTCTCATGTGGTATAATGACCCATCAGTGGTACTAAGACCCACGAGTAGAACTATGACCCACTAGCGGTACTGTGAACTGCCTGTGTTATGGTACTGTGACCCACAAGGGGTACTATGAACCGTGTGCGTTACTAAGAACTGTGTACAGTACTGTGACCTGCTTACAGTACTGTGACCCGCATGCAGAACTATGACCCGTGAGCGGTACTATGACCCATGTGCAGTATTGTGACCCACATGCAGTACTGTGACCCACGTGCAGTACTATGGTGCCCTCAGGGCACTAGAGCCACTGGACCACCAGGGCAGTAGAGGCACCACACCATAAGGTGGCTAGATCCACTGCACTTCGCACCCATAGGGCACTAGAGCCACTGCCGTTCTTGCCCTCCAGGCACTAGAGGCACCACACTCTCAGGGCACAAGAGCCAACATGCCCTCAGGGCACTAGAGCCACTGTGCCATCAGGGCATTAGAGGCATCACACCCTCAGGGCACAAGAGCCACCGTGCCCTAAGAGCATTGGAGGTATCGTGCCCTTGGGGCATTAAAGGCATCGTGCCCTCAGGGCACTAGAGGCATCACGCCCTCTGGGCACTAGAGGCACCCCACCCTCAGGGCACTAGACCCACCGCACCTTCAGGGCATAAGAGGCATCGAACAGTCAGAGTGCTAGAGGCACCACACCCTCAGCACAAGAACCACTGTGCCCTCAGGGCGCAAGAGTCACCTTGCCCTCAGTTCAACTGCCTCTGCATTGGCATGTAAAGTCAGAAAATTACGTTAATGCCACTATATTGGCAGGGGGGAAACACTCTAGTGCCTCTGCATTGGCACAGATAAACGTGCTAGACCCACTGCATTGGCACTGAAAAACATGCAGTGCCCCTGCATTGTCATGGAAAAATGAACTAGTGCCCTTGCATTGGCACAGAAAAATGTGCTAGTGCCCCTGCATTGGTGTGGAAAAATGCGCCAGTGCCACTGCATTGGCGAGGAAAAGCAGAAATGCGCACTTGTACCACTGCATTGGTGTGGAAAAGCACACTAGTGCCCCTATATTGGCTTGGAAAAATGCGCTAGCATCAGTGCATTGGTGCAGACAAACGCGCTAGTGCCCCAGTATTGGCATGCAAAACGCACTAGTCCCACTGCAATGGTATGGGAAAACGTGCTAGTGCCCCTTGTTGGTACAGAAAAATGCGCTAGTGCCCCTGCATTGGCATGGAAAATTGCACTAGTGCCACTGCATTGGGATGGAAAAGTGAAGCAGCATGCTAGTGCCACTGTATTGGTGCAGAAAAATGCACTAGTGCTCCTGTATTGGCACCGAATAATGCACTAGTCCCACTGCATTGGGGCGGAAAAACACACTAGCACCCCAGCATTGACGTGGAAAAATGCGCTAGTGCCACTGAATTGACTTTTAAAATATGCTAGTGCCTCTGCATTAGAGTAAAAAACATGCTAGTGCCTTGCCTCAGCATTGGCATAAAAAACGTGCTAGTGCCTCTGCATTGACGTAAAAAATGCGCTAGTGCCTCAACATTGGCGTAAAAAATGCACTAGAGCCAGTGCATTGGTGTAAAAAACATGCTAGTGCCTCTGCATTGGCATAAACAACATGCTAGTGGTAGTGCATTGGCATAAAAAATGTGCTAGTGCCTGTGCATTGGCGTTAAATAACACACTAGTGGTACTGCATTGGCATAAAAACACTAGTGCCTCGGCATTGGTGTAAAAAACATGCTAGTGCCTTTGCATTGGCATAAAAATGTGCTAGTGGCACTGCATTGATCTAAAAAAATGCACTAGTGCACTGCATTGCCATTACAAACACTAGTGGCATGGCATTGGCATAGAAAAAAGCACTAGTGGCACTGCACTGGTGTAGAAAAAAGTGCTAGTGACTCTGCATTTGCGTAAAAAACGTGCTAGTGGAACTGCTATGGCATAAATAGTACCTGTGCATTGGGGTGAAAGACATGTTAGTACTACTGCACTGGCATAAAAACCATGCTAGTTCCTCTACTTTGGTGTAAAAAATGCAGTAGTGCCACTGCATTGGCGAAAAAATGGGTTAATGCCTCTGCATTGGTGTAAAAATCACACTAGTGCCTCTTCATTGGTGTAAAAAACATGCTAGTTCCACTGCACTGGTGCAGAAAAATGCACTAGTGCCCCTGCATTGGCATACAAAAGCAGAAAAATACACTAAGGATCACTGCACCTACACACTTGAACATGCTACTGGTCACTGCATTTACATGCCAACACTGCATTTGCACACTAAGGGTCACTGCATTTGCATACCTAAACACACTAAGGGTCACTGTATTTACACGCCAAGGGTCACTGCACTTACATACCAACATTGTGTTTACATGCCAATGCTGTGCTTACACACTAATGGTAACTGCACTTCACTCCAGCACTGCATTTACACACTAAAGGTCACTGCACTCACACACCAACACTGCATTTACACACTAAGGGTCACTACTCTTACATGCCTAAACATGCTAAGAAGCACTGCAGTTTACATGCTAAGGGTCACTGCCCTTACATGCCTGGACACACTAAGGGTCACTTCATTTACACACCTACACATGCGAGGGGCACTGCAGTTTACACACCAACACTGCATTTACACACTAAGGGTCACTGCACTTACACACCAACACTGCATTTGCACGCTAACTATCACTGAACTTACACACCTGAACACACTCAGGGTCACTGCATTTATACGCCAACACTGCACTTACACACCAGCACTGCATTTACAGGCTAAGTGTCACTATGCTTACACCCTAGCACTGCATTTACATGCTAGGTGTCACTGCACTTACACACCAATGCTGTATTTGTAAGCTAAGGGTCGCTGCACTTACATGCCTAAACACGCTAAGAAGCACTGCAGTTACGTGCCAAAACTGCATTTACATGCCAAGGGTCACTTCACTTACATGCCTAAACACCCTAAGGGTCACTGCATTTACATGCCTAAACACAGTAGTACAGGCAGTGGCACTAGCACGTTTTCCCACTTTTCCACACCAATGGACTGGCACTAGTGTGTATTTCCACGCCAATGCAGGGGCACTAGAGCGTTTTACCACTCCAATGCTGTGGCACTAGAGTGTTTTTCTGCTTTCCCACACCAATGCAGGAGCAGTAGTGTGTTTCTTTGTGTCAATACAAGGACACTAGCAGGATTTTCTGCCCCAATGCAGGGCACTATCATGTGTTTCTGTGCCAATGTTGTGGTACTAGAGCATTTTTCTGCTTTTCCATGCCAATGCAGGGGCACTTGTGCACTTTTCCACACCAAAGCAGTGGCTCTAGTGCTTTGTTCAGCTTTTCCACACCAGTGCAGGGGCACTAGTGCATTTTTCCGCTTCAACACGGGGCCACTAGCACATTTTTCCATACCAAGGCAGTGGCACTGGCACTTTTTTCTACTTTCCGTGCCAATGCAGGGACACCAGTGCATTTTTCCATGCCAATGCAGAGGCACTAGCACATTTCTCCACACCAATGCAGGGGCACTAGCAGGTTTTTCCGCACCAATACAGGGGTACTAGCACGATTTTCTGCACAATGCTGTGCACTAGCACGTTTTTTCCACTTTTCCATGCCAATGCAGGGGCACTAGTGCATTTTTCCACACCAATTCAGAGGTGCTAATGTGTTTTACCACTCTGATGCAGGGGCACTAGTGCCTTTTTCCATGTCAATGCAGGGGCACTAGTGAATTTTCCATGCCAATGCAGTGGCACTAGTGCATTTTTCTACGCCAATGCAGTGGCACTAGCACTTTTTTTCTGCACCAATGCAGGGGCAATAGCATGTTTTTCTGCTCCAATGCAGGGGAACTAGCATGTTTTTCCTCACCAATGAAGGAGCACTAGCATGTTTTTCTTTGTCAATTCTGTGGCACTAGAGCGTTTTTCTTCTTTTGCACACAAATGCGGTGACACTAGTGTTTTTTTCCGTGCCAATGCAGGGGAACTAGCACATTTTTCCATGCTGATGGTGAGACACTAGCATGTGTTTCTGCTTTTCCATGAAAATGCAGTGGCACTAGCTTGTTTTTCAGCACCAATGAAGTGGCACTAGCGCATTTTCCCACTTTTCCATGCCATGCAGTGGCACAGCACATTTTTGCATGCCAACGCAGTGGCACTAGCATGTTTATGCACCAATGTAGTGGCACTAGCCACTTTTTCTGCACCAATGCAGACACACTAGTGAGATTTTCAGCACCAATGCAGGGGCACTAGCGCTTTTTTCCACTTTTCCATGCCAGTGCAGTAGCACTAGCGTATTTTCCCGCTAATCCATGCCAATGTGCTGGCACTAGCACGTTTTTCTGTGCCAATGCAAGGGCACTAGCTCTTTTTTCCATGCCAATGCAGGGCACTAGCACATTTTACCGCACCAATGCAGGGGCACTAGTGTGTTTTTCCACCCAATGCAGGGGCAATAGCATGTTTTTCTGCACAAATACAGGGGCAATAGCATGTTTTATCACACCAATGCCAGGGCACTTGCATGTTTTTCCACTCCAATGCACAGGCACTAGTGTATTATTTTGCAACAATGGAGGGGCACTGGCATGGTTTTTGTGCCAATACAGTGGCACTAGCATGTTTTTCCACTTTTAAACACCAATGCAGTGACAGTAGCATGTTTTTCCGCACTAATGCAGGGGCACCCATGCGTTTTTCCACCCCCATTGCAATGGCACTAGTGCTTTTTTCCACTTTTCCATGCCAATGCAGTGGCACTAGCATGTTTTTCTGCTTTTCCACGCCAATACAGGGACACTAGCACATTTTCCTGTGCCAACGCAGGGGCACTAGCACATTTTTCTGTGCCAATGCAGGGGCACTAGTGCATTTTTCCACTCTAATGCTGTGGCACTAGAGCGTTTTTCTGCTTTTCCATGCCAATGCAGGGGCACTAGCGCATTTTTCCACGCCAATTCAGGGTCACTAGTGTGTTTTTCCATGCCAATGCTGTGGCACTAGAACATTTTTCTGCTTTTCCTCACCAATGCAGGGGCACTAGCAGGTTTTTCCTCACCAATGCAGGGACACTAGCACATTTTTCCACGTCAAGTCAGAGGCACGAGTGCATGTTTCTGCACCAATTCTGTGGTACTAGCATGATTTTTTGCTCCTCCACATCAATGCAGGGGGACTATCATGTGTTTGCACACCAATGTTGTAGCACTAGCACATTTTGCCGCTTTTCCATGCCAATGCTGGGGCACTAGCACGTTTTTCGGCACCAAATCAGGGACTCTAGCACATTTTTCCACGCCAATGCAGGGGCACTAGCGTGTTTCTCTGCACCAATGCAGGGGCACTAGCAGGATTTTCTGTGCCAATGCAGGGGCACTATCGTGTGCTTCCGCACCAATGCTGTGCACTAGCATGTTTTTCTGCTTTTCCACACCAATGCAGGGGTACTAGCACATTTTTCCATGCCAATGCAGGGGCACAAGTGTGTCCTTCTGCACCAAGGCAGTGGCACTAAAGCATTTTTTCTGCTTTCCCGTGCCAATGCAGGGGCACTAGCGTGTTTCTCCATGCCAATGCAGGGGCACCCATGTGTTTTTGGGTGACATGCAGGGGCACTAGCATGTTTTTCTGCACCCATGCTGTGGCACTAGAGCTTTTTTCTGCTTTCCCATACCAATGCAGGGACATTAGCATGTTTTTCCATGCCACGGCAGAGGCACTAGCACGTGCTTCCATGCCAATTATGTGGCACTAGCTTATTTTCCGCTCTTCCACACCAATGCAGGGACACTAGCACATTTTCTGTTTTCAGTGCCAACGCAGTGGCACCAGCATGTTTTTCTGCTTTTCTGTGCCAATGCAGTGGCTGTAGTGTTTTTTCTGCTTTTCCATGCCAATGCAGGGGCACTAGCGCATTTTTCTGCTGCAATGCAGGGGCACTAGTGCGTTTGTCCATGCCAATGAAGGAGCACCAGAGCATTTTTCCACACTAATGCAGGGGCACTGTTGTGTGTTTCCACACCAATTCTGAGGCACTAGCGCATTTTTCCACTTTCCCACACCAATGCAGAGGCACTAGAGCATTTTCCTGCACCAATGCAGTGCCACTAGCTTGATTTTCCACTCTCCCACCCCCATGCTGGGGCACTAGCGCCATTTCCCACACCAATGCAGTGTCACTAGCACATCTTCATGCGACAGTGCAGTGCCACTAAGGCATGTTTGTGTGCCAATGCTATGCCACTAGCTCATGTTCATGCACCAATGAAGTGCCATAGTGTGTGTTTGCACCAATGCAGTGTCACTAGTGGGTTTTGGCACTTAAATGCAGTGCCACTAGCGCATATTGGCACACCAATGCAGTGCCATTAGCATGTCTTGGTGTGCCAATGCTGTGCCCCTAGCATGTCTTGGAGCACTGATGCTGGGCTACTAGCGTATCTTGGAGTGCCAATGCAGTGCCTCTAGCATGTCTTGGCACGCCAATGCTGTGCCACTAGCGTGTTTTGGTGCACCAATGCAGTGCCTCTAGCGTGTCTTGGAGTGCCAATGCAGTGCCACTAGTGCATCTTTGTGCACCAATGCAATGCTAGTACCAGAGATTTCTTTCTTCACATGTGCAGAGGAGAAGTCATGTAAAGACACAGTGAGAGTGTGGCCACAATAAAAGACCTCACCAGAAACCTAGCCTAATGATATCTGGAACTTGGACTTCTAGCCCCCCAGACCTGTGAGTAATAAACTCCTGTTGATAAGCCACCCAGTATGTAGTGGTGTTTTGGGGTTGGTTTTTTTTTTTTTTTTTTTTTTTTGCCTTTTTTGGCCAGGCAAAAAATCAGTAAAGTTGGGCAGGGTCGCTGTGCCCTTCATACCAATTATTCCGTCTAGGTTTGAACCTGCCACCTTCCACATATGGGCCAGTGCCCTACTCCTTTGAGCTACAGGCGCGGCCCCCAGTGTGTATTATTTTGTTATGAACCCAGTGTGAGGGCTGCTGCTGGCCTGATGTACAAGAAAAGGCTCTAGAGATCAGACCTGGCTAAGTACACTGAGCTGTCTCAGCTCTGAGCAGAACAAGGCAGTGCCAGAGCCAGTGGAAGAAGATGCTGTTATAAAGAGGTAGGATTATTATGTGAGGCTGAGCTGCCAGAGGTCATGAGAGGGCCTGCATGACAGCATGATAGAAAAGCCAACACCCAGAGGAAAGTGAAGACCAGAGATGAAGGTCCTTAGTGTGTCCAAAAAACACCCAAATCCCACCTGCCTGAAATGGGTATATACCTCTGCCTAGTGCAGTTACACAGCCCAATGAATTCTTTTTGCACGAGTTTAGTTTGTCATTGCGACCAAAAGCACTATAACTAGTACAGAGTCAATTTTCATTGCTTTTTTTCATTTTATCTGATCAGATGTATCATTATAATCACACTGGTATAAAAGTGATTGTGGATAGTCAGTGACACTCTAATTGAAGCCTTGGAACTGTCAATAAGCCACCTGCACCCTGTTGGCATAGAGGAAAGAAGAACTTGGAAATTCTTGAATTCTCATCAGTTATTGAGAGACCACCCATCTAAGAGTGTGATGTCTTTAAAGAGCAATGAAGCCCTTTGCTGTAGGGGTACAGTACCCCATGCTAAGACATGGCAGTTTAGCTTCATGTGCTCCCCATGGAAAATGGCTCTGAGATGGGATTCTTTTTCTCTGAGGACTGGCCTAGGCCTGCAGAAATGCAGAAACGTTCTCGGTTTTCACAAAAGAATAAACCAGAGAGCCAGACCTGGGTCGCAGCTGGAAGCTGGAACACCTGTCAAGGCATTGGGCTATTGAGCTCTGCTCCTCTCCCCTCATTAATATTATAATCACTCATTTAGGTTTAGGGAAATTGGGCTAACAAGAGCAGATAGCCAGGCTCCCTTATGTTTTAACCCCAAACAAAATCAATTGTATATGTGTTCAGCAGCGATCGTACTGAATTGTAATCTTAATGGCAGTTTCCTTATCTTACTTCACTTCTTTTTACCTGTATTGAATGAATTCTTTTTCTTTTAATTTTTTTAAATTGAATGGTAACTGTGTACATTGATGCACTTTGGGGGTACAGTGTAGTGTTTTCACACACAATCCAAGACACTTCCATCAAACTGGTTAACATAGCCTTCATGTAACTTTCTTAGTTATTGTGTTAAAACATTCATATT
>CAUYTI010051571.1:0-32377 GCA_963575145.1 Galago senegalensis
CAGCTACTTGGGAGGCGGAGGCAAGAGACTCGCTTGAGCCCAGGAGTTGGAGGTTGCTGTGAGCTGTAATGCCACGGCACTCTACCCAGGGGGATAGCTTGAGGCTCTGTCTCAAAAAAAAAAAAAAAAAAAAAAAAAAGAAGCAATGAGAACATTCAAATATGTACTAGAACCAAAACTGGAAACAAAGATTGTGTAGGGGAGTAATCAGTGATGCTGAGCAAGAGAGGGAAAGGGTAATTCTCTGGCTCTCCAATCAGGCTTTCAGCATTTCTCCTTTGAGAAAATTCTCAGCAAGATTTTACAGGTCTACGTTAAGGAAAAAAAGCTCTTAGTAATGCTCTGAAAGATCATCCCATTTGAATTGTGAAGATAATTTATAAAAAACTGTAGGCTAGTATATTAACATTTGTAATCCTCATAGATATATTTTTAGATGGAAAATAGTAATGCTTTCAGGTAGTGAAGGCTGGTGTTGAACAACATCTAGCGTTTTGTTTCACGGACCTTCTTTTAGATTTCTCCAACCTGGATTAACTAAATAGGATACACACAGATGGTAAAACCTTATGTTATCCTAGTCTGAAAAGATTAGCTTCATTAAAATGAAAATTAGCTACCACCTGCTAAATATGTTTTGGCACCTACTATGTGGTATTCCAAAGGAAAATCACAAAGCCTTTTTTTAAGCCTTCAAAGAAGCCTTGGAATTATTTTGAAGCATTAAAGTGAACAACAAAGACACACACAAAAATGTTTTTACTAGGATAAAATATTCTATCTCACTTTCCTCCTTAAACTCATGCTTTTATTTATAAAAAAAAAAAAAGACTAAAAGGGACCTATGAACTAATGTAAGATTTATGACTTTTTATGTGATTGTAAGGTAGAAGACCAAAAGGGAAAATGTAATATTTAAATATAGTATTGGCGCCCCTTTTTGCCAAAACAACTATAATTTGTGCAAGTAAATAAATTTGATAAAAATATTAAAAGTTCACTAAAAAAGAAATATCTGGAGGCTTTTTTAACTTACATGTTATATTTAAACGTGGTGAATGTCTGTTTGCCCTGGTTGGCCACAGGCAGGCTCAGTTAATATTGTCTTACATAATTATTAATAGCAGTGCTTTTTGTTCTCAAAATAAATCTGTTCCAATATCAAATTGCACCATCATCTTTCATTTTAGTCATGCACTCTAGTAAGAATTCTAAAACATAAATCCAATAATACAATTTAACATAAATGGATATGTTTGGGAATTTGAAAGACTGACAAAATGGTTCTATAAAATGTCTCTGGAAAGAATACCAGAAATTGGCTGGGAGCACTGGCTCGCACCTGTGATCCTAAGCACTCTGTCAGGCCAAGGCAGGCGGACTGTTTGTGCTCAGGAGTTTGAGACCATCCTGAGCAAGATCAAGACTCCCATCTCTACTGCAAATAGAACAATGAGCCGGGCATTGTGTCTGGGACCTGTAATCCCAGATACTTGTTGAGGATCGCTTGTTCCCAAGAGTTTGAGGTGGAATAACCTAATCTCAAACTTCTCCACTTTCAATCCAGTTTGCATTTCCTTTATAGTTTTAGTGATGATTTTCTAACTTTCACTTCAAGTCAGATGCATGAAATCTGTTAGCTTCAATCCTTACTCAGACCTTCTTTGCTGCTCATCTGTATAAGACCTAAGAAGTCTGACTGTCTATTTTTTCATAGTTAATAGACTGAAACCCTCAAAGTTAGGGTACAAGTACGAGGAGGGTTACCAGTAGTGCTTTCTGACATACAAAATCAAGAAAGAAAAAAAGGTAAAAAAGCATGTGCACAAATTTAAAATGGGTGCCTTTTTGAAACTAGGATAAATATATGGTGTTGAAAAATAAAGAAAAATGTGCAGTACATTTGGTAAAAATTCATTTGTTGTTAATTTAAAAGATATAAGGTTTATATGGTAAACTCCATAGCTGAAGAAAAAATATATTCAGGGCGGCGCCTGCGGCTCAAAAGGGTAGGGTGCTGGCCCCATGTGCCAGAGGTGGTGGGTTCAAACCCAGCCCTGGCCAAAAAAAAAAAAAAAAAAAAATTATATATGTATGTTCAATATAAAGTAATTTTTGTTGAAGGAACAGTGTACATTTTTTTCTCAAAGAAATAAAAATTCATTTCATATACATTTACTTTAACTCTCTCTTTAATACATTTAACCACAGTGATGACTCATAGTTGCATCAAAAATTAGCATAACTTGGTGGAATTACAAGTGCCATAGAGTTGAGTTTCATCTAAAATTCTTTCATACTCCCCCAGAGAAGCACAAGAGTATGTTCTTCTGATATTTTTTCCAGGAAGTTCTTTCTGATATTTTTTTTAATCAGGAAGTTCTCAGGTCATAAAATGACTATTTTACACAATTACTTTGCATTGTAATTTAGAATTAGCTTTAAGTGATTTAGTGTATTTGGTAATGTTTATTTCTATCATAATATATTTTATGAATGCTAAGCAAACAACCACATTTTAAACAGTAAGTTCATGTGTTGCAATCCCTCATTTAGATCCCACGGTGCTTATTGACCCTGGTCGCATACAATCCAGCCCAATTTTCAGTCAGCTGACTTTTTATATAATTTGCAACATTCTATTCCTACATGCTTGAAAAGTATGATGGTGTTAATCCTTCTGTCTCAATAGCAATGCAAAACTATCAGCTTCTCCTCCCGTGATCCCCTGAGACACCTGACATTCTTTCATTCTACCTGTTTATACACGGGAAGTCCTCTGCTTTATTTCTTCATTTTATAACTGGGAATACGTGTTGCTACTACACATGTTGAATATTCCCCCACAGCAATTAACTACAGATTTTAGGAAGGATTTTTTTTTTTTCCCAATGACCAAGGACCATCTGCTCACAAGTAAATAAACCTACCCTTATTATGGTTATATGAACACAGGGAGCTCAAAAGACATTCCCACTATTTTTGGGTTTAAGAAACTGAAGTCAGAAGCAGCTTCTTTGATCTAGACACACTCTCATGGGGAGAATTGTGGTTTTGCTTGAGTAGAAACACATTCAAAAATGAAAGAGATTCCACGTGAATGCCTTTGCTGCCCTACTACCACAGAAGTGATTTTTAAATACCAGTCACACTTTCTGTATATGTGAAAGCAGTTTGATATTTTGTTACCAGTTTTTTTTTCATTGTGGGATTTTGTTAATGCTTCATCCCAAGTACGTAAAATGTATTATAAAATTACTGCATTAATTTTCCTAACTTGAGAAATATCAATGCAGAAAATATAAACAGCAATTATTTCTTAATAATTTTTGTCATATTTTGAATATGATTAAATGTCTATTATACATATAGCACCTTTTGAATAAACATTAAATGGTACCGATATGATAAAAATAAAATACATGAAACTTATTTTATGTTTTATACATAAAACAAATCTAAGGGTAAAACATACATTTTGCAGTTTACATCAAAGAAAATATTTTCAGTTCAGGGTTTATAAGTGCTAGCAATTCTCCCTGCAGACTGGGGCCTGCCTCTAGCACGTGTTACCTCAGCCTCTTGGAATCCCTACCCAAACTCTTTCACAGCATTGAGAGATTAAAGGAGATAACACAATATCAAAATATATACACATTTTTTTATTATTTAAATTATCAGAAATTATATCATTTTTCACATATGACAGGCAAAACAAGCAGACTATTCAAATTTTTCTGTTTCTATATCCTGTGAGTTAATTCTAATTCTAATGATTTTGTTACCTGAGTACCTATGGATCAAACTTCTTCCTTTGTACATATGACAAATGATAGCAACTAAATAATTTTCCTAGAAATCACTGCTCAAACTTTACATCAATTAAAAATAGGAAAATGCCTTTTAAATATAAATTTCTAAAGCCTACACACACACACACACACACACACATTCTAGGTATTCAAACACATGTTCACATCAAAATGATAGAGCTTTATCTGGCAGAAAACTCTTGGTATTTTGATGAGAGATATAAAGTAATTGTGACGAGTTTTCTTAATAGCAGTTAAAATTTATTTCAGAGAAGTGTGAATCCCTGTATTAGGTATAGCAAAGAGACTTTTTGGCTATGAGACAAAATTACCAAGCAAAAAATGTTTGGTTAAATATCAGGAATGAAGGACGGAAATTCTGATTCTTTGCCTCCTGTATTTCTTAGTGTTTCTTCCAATCACACTGTATCTCATACGTAACATGCAGATACAGTATTAAGTCAGCATATGTGATGTTTTCTAACAAATACCTCTGTTTGCACAAAAACGTTTAATGGGTTGCTTTGTGTGGATATTTCCATTTATCTGCTACTGGAAATAGCCAAAGGTTGTAATGTCTACAGAAAGTAAAATTGTTCAAAACAGCAGCAATAATTTAGGAGTAATGACATACAATCTAGGTAGCTAGACAGGTCTAGATGCAAAGGGAAGTATGGAGATGGAGGAAGATGATCACACTTCCCCTGGCGGTCCATGGGGAATAAGTGAAAAACAAAGGAAATGGAATAACTAGATTGAAAATTTGATTTTAGAAACTGATTAACAGCAGTGTGTGAGATAAAAGGGTAAAGGGTACACAAGAAGACAGGAAGCCCCTCTAAGCAGCTAAACTTGACTTGAGAGCAGCTGACACATTCAATCCTTAATGAAAAGAGAGTCTCAGGAGCTTTCAGTTAACGTGGATGATGATGTAACATTAGAATTCAGGTTCCGTGAGGGCAGGGCTTTGTCTGTCTTGCTCAGTCTGATTTCTAGCTGATTTCAGCTACTGATTAATGGTGATGACATTATCAGTCATGCATGCAGTGGAAGGAAGATAAATAGAGTGTATATTTAAAAGACTTCTGAATTTATACTCTTTGTAGAAACTGAAGTCTCTGCTCTTCAGTCACATCATAGAGCAGTGCTTTCTTTTGGGGAAGTTATTACGAATCAAACCATTATTTATACCCACCCCCAGGGAGATATGGTGACATTAAGCATTAAAAGTCTGCTCAATTTGGATTGGACATTCTTCACTCAGTTATTAAGGCAACCTCTTATATATTTTTGACAATAATATTTACATAAGAGGTTTCAGACGTGATTTATGCTATGTGTCCTTTAAGAAATTATTGTTTTCTAAGGAGCCTTTCAGCTTCATTTTCTGGATTTACAGAAGTGCTATTTATTTCATCACCAGAGAATATCTGTGTGCCTTAGATCACATAGGAAATGGATCAAAACGAGGCAGAGCCTTTGTAGATATAAAAATGTGGTCTTGTTCTCTGGCCAAAAGTATCTCAAAGGATGTTCAGTTGAACTGAATATGAAGATGCTACCAAATGATCATTAGGAAATAATTCTTGCTTAAAAATCACAATGACACATGCTGCCATGTATTTACCAATTGCCTACCTGATTATAGAATAAACCATGTTAATACTGACAGGTCTAAATAGCATCATTTTGTCAAACATTGGGCCCCACGTTTTCCTCATGCACAACATCTGACAATACAGTGACATGAAAGAATAAATTCAGCGACTGTAACCAAGTAGTCAAGGAAGAGAATTGCTCCTGACAGTTCATTAGACCTTTCTCAGAATGTATTTATTGGAAGGCAACAGGTTTAATGAATTTTCCTTCTATACTTAAAGAATCTATAAGATTTTCAACTTGTCCTAATGAATATACAAGCCTTTTAGGATAGGTATAATTAAAAAATATACATTTTAAAGAAGCAACTTAGGAACTACTAAAGATTCAGATTCTGGGAAGGGAGTACCCTCAGGGAAAGCTCACCCTCCTAGAAAATCTCTTCATTCACCTTTATATCCCTTGCAAAATATAGTAAAATATATAATGCCTAGTTTGGAGAAATTATTACTAAAGTGCTCCAAAATGATTTTGATACTGTGATTAAGGCCCATATCCAAACTTTACATAATGACATGAGAAAAGGGTGAGACATGGTACTGTCTTCAACACACACTGAAAAGAAATCATAGTTTTGTTTTTTTTGTTTGTTTGTTTTTTGAGACAGAGCCTCAAGCTGTCCCCCTGGTAGAGTGCTGTGGCATTACAGCTCACAGCAACCTCCAACTCCTGGGCTCAAGCGAGTCTCTTGCCTCTGCCTCCGAAGTAGCTGAGACCACAGGCGTCTGCCACAACGCCCAGCTATTTTTTGGTTGCAGCCGTCATTGTTGTTTGGCGGGTCCAGACTGGGGATTCGAACCTGCCACCTTAGGTATACGTGGCTGGTGCCTTAGCCGGTTGAGCTATAGGCGCCGAGCCAAGAAATCATAGTTAATAGTCATGTCTGTGTATGCAGTGAAACGTGTGCAGTGTTGAACATGAACTGCTTTCTTCTGGTGACAGTGAGCACACATGTGCACACACACTGGCACAAACAGACCCCCCAAAGAGTCTCAATTTCCATTTTCTAAGCAAAGTTCTGAAGAATTGAAATATTTATGTCAGTAAACAATAAACATGGGAACCCAGCTAAGACTCTGTTGTCTAAAAATATTCTTAATATAAGAGCTAACACAAAGGGAAAGGAATTGATAGATGGGAATGAAATAAGGGAACTGAAATTCATTTAGCAAATTCCAGTATGTACATACAAGACAAATGTGTAACATGACAATATAAAAAAATTCAATATAATAGGAAATAGCACAAGACATTGCATCATTAATTTCAAATAGCAAAGGAAAGAAAATGAAGTAAAACGCCAGTGATTTAGGTACAGAAATCAGTTCTTAGTTTGTTGCTGTCAACAATTTTTTTGTGTGATAAGGAACTGAGATAAGCTGATGACAATGGAAAAGGTAGACAAGAACTCGTCTTAGACATGGAGAGTTCATCATTATAGCAAACATAAAAGCATCCACATATTATACAGCAGGAAACGCAGGATGGGCGCTCTCAGACTCAGAACCGTGGAAACGGCAGAATAGCAAACATTATCTAAGACTCCTTTAACCAAGCTGTTACTAATGCAGAATGAAAATGCCTCTATTTATGTAGTAGATCTTTCAAAACTCTTTTTAAGGGGTTTTAAATGTCTCAGCCACTGATTGTTTTAGGTAACAGTGATTCAGCACCTATGTATTTGGCTAATATATCAGGAAACATATAACGGGTACTTGGAATGAAGTCCTATACAAAACCATGAGTTTATTATGTCTTTAGAGAAGAAAAATAATAAAGAGAAAGATAAAATACAAAAAAAAAATACTAGTTTTCTGACTCCTGTTCTAGATATTTTTCTTATTCCATTCTAATCTATTTCTGTTTTCATTTTATATATGATACTGGATTTTGTTTTGATTGTAGGGATTTCTAAATATGGGCACTAACAGTTCATGATGCCAAATAGACATCTTTTGCTGGGTATTTTAAGTATATTATTTCCATTTTTAAAAACTAATATCAGTAATTTGAGGATAATCAAAATGGTATCAAGATCCCCTAATTTTTTTTTTTTATGGGTTTTAGAGAGCACCATCTCCTATGAAATTTCCCATCAATTTCACTCTGTGATGAAACTGTTTCAAGGAGTTTCATCCTAGGATCTCAGAATATGTACTTCCTTTTTTTCCCATGACAATGAATGTCCCGTAGTTATTATTACACACTCCTTATTCCATAAGATATATTAATAATAGTTTCTCATGGAGGTGAACATAACCAACCAATGCAAAATAACTCTTTTGAGTCTAAATACTCTTGGAAACGTATTGGTTCAGTGTGGCATTCACCTGAAGAAACCATCTGTCCATGTGCTTTTTTTAGCTGAAGAAAACCTAATGACAAATATAGTCAACTAGTCAGATCCAAATGTTATATGATAATTCACAAAATTAACAGAAATTACAATCACATAGAAAAGCAGCATTTCATTTTTCACACAGCACCATTCCCCCCTTCACACCTGCAGCGCTGAAAAGGGTGTCCTCCAATGTCCCTCCTCACCTGCCGTCTTTCTCAAAAGCATCCAGAAGAGGAGCCCCCTGATAAAGAGCTGTAAGTGAGTGAAGTTTCTTTTGGATCACATCTCTGTGCTACTTCACATTGGCATGCTAAAGAAGATGGTTTACTTGTTTGCCTTATGGCCTCAGCTCTTTGATGGGCATAAGAAAAGTTATACATTTGTAGATTGATCAGCTTTTTTGCATTGATGGTTGGGACCTGTGTTCTCTTATAACTATGATCATAGAGATTGAAATAGATGCCCCTTTATCTACAAAGAGAGAAAGGCAAAAAAAAAAAACCAGAAGTCACCTACTAGAGGAGGGTTTAGGACTTGGTTGGCATGGCAACTTCCTAAATTTTGATGGCTACAAGAAAATGTACACTCTTGCTAAACCTCCTAACAATAGGTGCTATCAGACAAATTTTCAGAGCCTTCCTAACTCTAATTTAAACCTACAACTCTTTGATCAAGGGACCCACCTTACAAACAATGAGGTCTGATAAGCAACTGCAGACTTTGAGACAATTTCAACCAGTTTATAAAGATTGTGCACAGAGTGTATTTGTGCCCTATAGTTCACCTTTTCCCATAAAGGACAAAATTCCATTTTAATGCTAACACTCCACCCCAGAGCAAATGTGAGATGTATATTGTGTATATGTTTACCCATAATGCATGTGCTTGATTTTCCTCAAAAATATGTATAGTTTTTCCCAAAATGGTTGAATGTCTATGACCCTATTATGTAAAAATTACCCATGCAGCATGAAAAACAAAGCCACTTTTTCCCTCTTCTGTGAAACAGAAGTCAACAGAAACAGAAGTCAACAGAAAGCACTTTTAGTATATGCCTGAGACTGTCCCTTCATGATCTACAGATGGACTGACATCACGAATAAAACTGTCCTTTTGAATGACATAACTTTTCATAACCCAAACAAAAATGTGAGAACTTAACCACACTTTTGACAAGAATTAGGTATCAAATTATGTCACCTTATACCTTCATATAATATAAAACATGAAGTAGGGGCTCAGAAACCAATACCCCCCAATGAACAGGATGAAGTTCTCTTATTTGCCTTTATCTGTCAAAGTGGGGCCAACCAAGAAAAGAATTGTCTTTTTTCCCTTCCCTGTTATGTCATTATTTATTATAGAAAAGAAAATCAAGAATATTACCACACTAGGACAGACCCTTCACAAGATGTCTGTCTGTCTCGTAGGCCCATTAAAACCCTAGGGACAACTATTTATAAATTAATTTCCTTTCCAGGATCCATTCATTCTCCTTAGTAACCATTTGTTGTTCTTCAACAAAACCCCCTCAGCATAACTTGTTTTGACAGATATCTAAAGTAGTCAAATTCATGAAAGCAGAAAGCAGGATGGGGTTGCCAGGATTTGAGGGGAAATAAGAAGTTGCTATTCAATGGGCATAAAAGTCAAGTGAAAACATTACAGAGATCTGCTACACAGTGTGTGCCTACATAGTGCACTGCTCACTTGAACATGTATTAATAGTAATATATATATGTATATATATATTTATAAGGAAATATAATGAAGATAATATGTCAACTTTTTGCTAAGTGTTTCCAATGGAATTATAAAGAAGATTCTAAGTGAGACATATTTAGTTTTAAACATATATGTAGAGATAGAGACATATAGATATTGTTTTTACTAAGTTTTTCCAATGGAATTCAAAAGATTATAAGTCAGGCTTAGTTTTTAAATAGTTACAAAAACAAAGAATCGTTAAGGTTAGTTTTCTACAAAAGCATTATAGAATGTCTGGATTGTTGGATTGGCTAGTTTAACTTTGGAGAGTCAGGCATCTATGTATAGACTACAGGTCTGTCCGTGCAGTTTGGGTGTTACCAAGATCCTATTCAAATAGTTTTCTTGGTTGATTTCACAACTTCCATCATTAGTATTACCTACCTCATATTTACATCATTTATTTCTATGACATTCATTATTTCTATAATTTGAAATCTTGTTTCCAAGCCCCCCAAATTTTAGGAATCTATTTAGGTTAAATTACATAGATCAAACATGTAAAATTAATGCAGAACAAGGGATACACTGGCTTATGCAAAGTTTTAGACTTAAACATCTCTTTTTTTTTTTTTTTGAGACAGAGCCTCAAGCTGTCCCCCTGGGTAGAGTGCCTTGACATCACAGCTCACAGCAACTTCCAACTCCTGGGCTCAAGAGAGTGTCCTGCCTCTGCATCAAAGTAGCTGGGATCACAGGTGCCCACCACAACGCCTGGCTATTTTTTTTTTTTTTTTGTTGCAGCCATCATTGTTGTTTGGTGGGCCCAGGCTGGATTCGAACCTGCCACCTTAGGTGTATGTGGCTGGCATCTTAGCCACTTGAGCCATAGGTGCCAAGCCTAGACTTAAACATCTTAAACACATCTCTATACATTCTCATTCCAAATACTACTGCAAATATTTTTTACTCTTTTTTTAGTTGTCTTCAATTATGTACATACCTCATCTGAAGGTGAACTCAATATAAATAAAAAAGTCATAATACAATTTATTCAATTATAACTATTGTTTTTTTTTTTTTCCAGATCAATGTGAGGGTACAGACCATTAGATTACAATGTTTGTGTTTGTTAGTTAAGGTTATAACTTTTGAATAAGATAGGATGGATCCACCCCCTCCTAACTGTTATCTTCCAGGTTTAGACCTCTTCCTCTGCATGAAAATTATGTTTAATTGCATCCCTCATCTCTTATCTTGCTCCTTTTCATCCATCCTTCATAGATTTTCTGTAAGTTCTTTAAGTCATTAACAATATCAAAGAATATTAAAAATAAAATAGTAGAAATAATAACATTAATGGCAATAATAATAATAGAATGACTTATTTATACTGGCCCCTCAGTAAATATTTGCTTAATAAACAGATAATTCAGAAATACATAGCAAACACCATAGTCAGATCTTCATATGAAGGTTTCTATGTAATTCTCATTGTTAACCCGGTTGAGAAAATGTGTTCATTAATGTGGGTGTACACACGAGATACACCAGGCATAATAAAGTGAGATAGACTAACTAAGCTCACGACTTATAAATAGTATCTATACAATTTGGATCAAAGGTATATGATTCCAAAGATCATAGGCCAAATCAATAGTTTACTTCTTCACCTGGTACTCTTCAGAATCATCTATCTCAGTATCTACTGAACTACATTTTGAATTTTTATCTTGACTCTTAGTCTTTCTATCATCTCACTCTAGTATACCTCTATGTCATACTCTGGTATAGGTACCCATGTTTGTTATTTTCTAATTTTGACTTTGCTTAAAATATTGACCATGTCAGGTAAACAGTAGGTATAGGGGTATCTAGTATTTCTGTCAAAACATTGCATATGTGGAGACAATTCCATGCTGTAACACACTTTGTTAATTTATATTTCATAGATTTTGCTATTTAAAATGAAAATAATTTCAAAAGCAATTATATAACATATAATTTGTAGAAAATAATCTAAATAATAAAAACAAACAATATTTTAAATTAAAAGATTATTTAAATTATAAGACACAATTCAGAGTATTGTTTGATATTGTTAACTACTTAAAGAACTTACAGAAAATGTATATAGGATAGAAAAAAAGGAGCAAGATAAGAGATGAGGGATCCAATTTGAATGCAATTTCCATGGAGAGGAAGACTGAATTAATTAGGAATTATTTTCTTCCATTCAGATTTCTTCTGTATCTCCAGATTCTCTTAGCCAGAGATAGATCCATGATAAGACAGAGGGGCAACAGCATGCCTCATGATACAATTTGATTGGAAGTTCTGGGTTGACAAGACCAAACTAACAAGTTAACCTCTTTGTCTGACTTGAGTTTATCACTTGTCTTAAGGAATATGCATTTTTAGTGGGAAGCTATTGTGGGAAACTATTCTCTGGAACAGTTAATATAGCTAAAGGGAGTCAAATCATATTCTTTTCCCCTTTGACCAATTCAACAATATCTTTCTAAGTCTGGGAGTAAGTGCATGGCAGGAGAATAATTTACGAAATGCATATGATTTTCATAAATTCCTTGATACCATACCATTAAATGAACCCACAGTTTAGAGTAATGACTTGTATCTATTCTTTCTATAATTGGTCTGAAATATAAGAATAATACTTCTTTACTTCCAGAAAATGTAAGGATATAATGTAGGCTAACGGAAAAAATTGCACATTGTAAAGGTGCGTGAAATGAAAGCTGGTAAATAATTTTCTCAATGGTTTGAGTTAATTAATATTCAAATTTTGTGTATTTACCAGTACCAGCTATATTAATTCAGGATGTACATGTTTGTATTGTTTATACATTCAGTCTATCCTATTGACTTAAGAAATTTAACTATTTTGAGAAGGGATTCCACTGTACTGAAATCATCCTCATCACCACTGTCAGCATGTTTTAAAGCACACCTCAGAGAACTACATATCAAACAGTCTTGAAAATAATAAAAGATCTAGAAAGGAGCAAATTGACAGTTGCCTAAGGGCTACAATAGGATAGGAGGGAACACAGTTAGAGAAGGAATTCTAATCACAGGCAGCAGATGAAATAAAAACATTGAGGAAAGCCCAGAAGAAGGAAAGGAAGTTGAGTGTTTGCACAAAAGATATGCTCCTGTACTAATTTGTGAACTTGTGAATGTTATCTTACTTAGAAAACAAGTCCCCACAGATATAATTAAGGCAAGGATCTTGAGTAATAAGATCCTCTTTGATTATCCAAAAGGACATTAAATCTAATGAAAAATGTACTTATCACCGAAAGGCAGAGAATTTTGCAATAAACAAAAGAACTGGAAACAAGTGACTGAGATCAAAGTGGTGCAGTCACAAGGCAATGAATGTCAGTGCATTCAGCAAGAGCAAGAGAAAGTAAAGAACAGATACTCCTCCAGGGCCCCCAGGGGGAGTGCCAAATGGGATTTTGAACTTCTAGCTTCAGAACAGTGTGAGAATATATTTTTATTGTTGTAAACCACCAAATTTGCAGTAAATTGTGATGACAACCTCAGGAAACTAACACTGATGCCATGCCCCCCCCCAAAAAAAAAGAACTTCCCAATATTCTTGGACTTCTTTCTTTAAAAAAAAAATTCAAAATATTAAGAGATGCAGATGTTTTTGATACATGGCTTCAGTAAGGGAAGTATGCCCATTGTACAAATAATGTCCATTGCCCCTGTTAGCTGGGTTTTCCTCTTCCCTTTCTCCCAACTCATCCTCCACTTGATTTCCAATGACTTTTCTTCCCTCTGAGTACTTGTGGGCACATCGGTTAGTTCTGATTTAGTAGTGAGTACATGCCATGTTTGTTTTTCCACTCTTGAGATATTTTACTTAGGGTAATGGTCTCCAGTTCCTTCCAAATTGCAAAAAGCATCAGTTTATCCTTTTTTAGGGCTAAATAATACTCAATGGTATACATATACCACATTTTGTTAATCCACTCATGAACTGATGGGCACTTCTGATCCTACATCTCTCCAACTGTGAATTGTGCTACAACAAACATTCAACATTCTTTTGATAAAATGACTCCATTTCCTTTAGGTAGATACATAGTAGTGGGAAGATGAGAGAGCACACTATTTAACATAATGCTGGAAGTCCTGGCCAGAGCAATCAGGCAAGTGAAAATAATAAAGTATATCCAAATAAGGGAAAGAAGAGCCCAAACTATCACTTTTTGTTAAAGGTAAGATCTCACATCTAGAAAACTGGGAAAGACTCTACTAAATGTCTCCCAAAATGGATAAATAAAGGCAACAAAGTCTCAGGATATAAAAATCAATGCACACAAATCAGTAGCATTTCTATATACCAATAATAATGAAGATGAGAGTCGAAGCAAGGACTTAACACCATTCACAATAGCTACAAAGAAAATTTTATAAAATACCTAGGAGGTATTTTAAAAATACCTGTGTATTATAAAATACACAACCAAGGAGGTGAAAGACCTCTACCTCTAGATGACACAAACAAAAGGGAAAACATGGTGACAGAGAATTGATAAAATCAACAGAATAGAGAACTCAAATACAAAACCATCTCCTTATAGCCAAGTGATCCTTGACCAAGCAGACAGCAATGCACCCCTGGGGCAAAGAAGCTCTACTCAACAAAGGGTGCTGAGAAAATTAGCCTCATTCTTGGCTTCCTAAATGATGAACTTCACCCACAGCTATGAAATATGTGTCTCACTGAAGAGAAAAATGTGAAAATGATTTTTAATTTTGACACTATGTTAACTCAAGAAAACTATTTACTAATGTCATACAAACTTATAGAAATTAAAATTTAATTGCTGAATATGAGTTCTTATCATAAGCAATGAAATTCACTTCAAGCAAAACCAGTAGATTATGTAAAAAGCCATCCTATTTAATTCTCATTCTATTTCCTTCATTTTCATGTCCTGATATTTTCTTCTACTCTAACAAATTAAAATAATTAAACCAACATTAAACTTAATGTGGAATTTAGAGAGTAGACATAGTTTTGACAATGTGCTCAAAATAATAATAATATAATATTAATACTTAATATCATAATACATTATAAGCTAAGATTTACATCATTGTAAAGAATCAAATTCTTTACTACTGCTGCTACTCTTAAAATAAAATTTATGAATTGTTTTAGTAATATTTTATATTTATCTGACATTACTCTTAAAATAAAATTTATGAAATGTTTTAATCATATTTTATATTTATCTAACTACATCACTCCAACAAAATACATTTGCCTCCCCATTGCCTCTCTTTTGGCTTCAAAGTCCAAATCAACTCCCATCTCCTAACATAGTTTTAGTTGACTTTAGCCAACAAAAGTTCTCCCTCACTGAATTAATTTGTAGTATTTATTTGTCATTTAACATATTTTGTTCCTATTGATCAATTAGCTTATATCCTGATTGAGCAATGACAATTGAAAAAAATGTCTAAAGAATATTCCTCATAAAAAACAGCGTTTTTATTAGCTATTTCATTTTTCACAATCTGGTTCTGCTTCTCCATGTGAACTTACAAGTTAAAGAATTTCTCTGTGCCTCAGGTATCTCCTGTGCAAAGAATAATCATCAAATCCATTTGATAGTGTTTATATGTTCATTTATATGTTCACTTAAATACATGATACTTGGGATACTATGAATGCTTAGAATATATGAGTTAATAATAGTGATAAATCTCCAAAACTTCATATTTAAAACATTCTTCAGATAAGTCAGGCATTTTTTTTTATTCATATAACCATAGTTAGTAGTAAAAGGGTCAAATGTAAGTACAAATTAGACTTGGATGTTTTAGGAGTCCACCATTTGTAGTACACTGAATCCACCTTGGAAGAGAAAAGACTAGGACAGCCTGTGTGAATTTCTAACTTCTTAATAAACATAAAATTCTTTCCATGTTTTGAACAAACTAAACTTGAAATAAATCCAATAATCTGGTGCCATAATTAGACACCAGTTGTAATACTGACCTCCATTAAATTTCCTCTAAAATTCCCATATCATTAAATAAATATTAATCAGTAACCACAGACATCTGGATTGTGTTGTCTTTTCAACTAGTTCACTATCCTCTCTGTAAAGCATTTTGACAATATGATGGCATCAGCAGCTGCACTCTGGAACAAGGTAGCTCATCAAAAGGAATTGAAAAATCTGCTATAATATCTGCCACTGGCGATATTACCTTTCATCCTTAAAGATCAGAATTTTTGTCCTTACAAAATGCTCCAGTGGGTGACCTCCTCCAGAATTATCATCATCAGCAAACATTTCAGATAGGTAAAAATGGTCAGACAATTGATCCCACACTTGGAACCCTATATTGGTAATGGGGTACGGAGGAGAAAAATATCTACAGAGACAAGATAAGAAATTCTAAGAGGAGAAAATGTATATGATTGAAATATTAAAAAAGTGTCTAAGGCAAGCTGTCTTACTTTAGAATGTTGTAGAAATAGGACCTCAGTCTGCTACTATTTCCTACTTTCCCTTTGGCAATTCAGGTCCTAAAGAACATGTTCTCAATGCTATCCAGGAAATGTGCAAATCTAATCATCTGAAAGAATTCTCAAGTAAATATCAGCATATAGTGTGATAATATTAGAGGAAACACTAAACAAAAATGAACAGTCAGCTTTATAATTCTGTTTTAAAGATAGGTTTAGCTACCTCCTATCACTGAAATGCACAACTATTTCATTAAGAACTTAAGTCACGCTTCAGAATACAGTTTTATAGGGATCAAGCAAGCAATGCCTTTTCTGGAATAAGTTGAAAATATGAAAATTCTCTTGGTGGATGTGTACAGCCTCTGACTACTTTCAAATAGTCAGGCTAAAAGCTTTCATTGTGCTACACTTCAAAGTGACCAACATTTTAGACTTTTGTTATGTTTCTCTTTGCCAAGAAAGACAAAAGAGGGGGAAAAAAGAAGGAAAAAGGAACTGTATCAATAACAGTTTGGTGGTAAATAAAACCAAAGTTATTGTACTTGTAGTAATGTAAAAAGCATTCTTCCATGACATTGGATAGGATGCAATCAATTTTTAAAATGTTATTTAGATTAATTTTCAGGAAGTTTCTTCATTTTTCCATGCAATCATTTAGTTAAGAAATATTTGTTGAGTGTGTACTATTTTCAGTGTCTATGCTGTTCTTTAAAAGAAGTAACTCTTAAGCAATAACTGAGAAAATGACATGAAGGCTGTGTTGACCAGTTTGATGGAAGTATTTCAGAATGCATGTGAAAACCCCACACTGTACCCCAGAAGAGTTTCAGTGTACATAGTTAACATTCAATAAAAAAAAAAAGTAAAAAACAACAACAAAAAAAAAAAACATACTACAGAGTGAGTATTCCTTATCCAAGATGCTCAGGACCAGAGTGCTTGAGATTTCTAATGTTTTCAAATGTTGGAACATTTGCATTATATACTTACCCAGTTCTGCTTCCCTAATCCAAAAATCTGAAATGCTTCAAAATACAAAACTTTTGAATACCAACATGATGCTCAAAGGAAACGCTCAGTGGAACATTTCAGACTTGGGGTTTGGGGACGAGGAATGACAGGATGAATTGGTAGCACGGGCCTTCTGATATAATGCTCTGAGAAGGGCACGGTGTCATCGCCCTCATAGACTTTTCACAAATACTTCACTCGAATTATGAAGAAACATCAAGCAGATTCAAGAACATTCCACAATAACTGGGCTGAACTCTTAAAAGGTGTCAAGAACATATAAAAGACAGGGACCAAGGAACTGTCCCTATGACAGGAGGTTAAAAAGATAGAACTAAACCCTGCTCTTGGAACCAGGCCAAGATCACTTGAAGGATTTCTGGTAAAATTTGAATAAGGTCTGCAGAGTAGGAGGTTATTATATCAATGTTAATTTGCTGAATGTTATTACTATACAGTGGTTATGTAGAAAATGTATTTGTAGAAAGTATACACCAGAGACCAACCTTAGCAAGAGTGAAACCTCACATATACGAAAATTAGAAAAACTAGCCAAGGGTTACGGTGGATGCCTGTAGTCCCAGCTACTTGGGAGGCTGAGACAAGAGGATTGCTTGAGCCCAAGAGTTTGAAGTTGCTATGAGCTATGATCCCATAGCACTTAACCCAAGGTGACAAAGACTCTGTCTCAAAATAAAAAAGAAGAAATATATACCCGAATATTAACAGATAAAGAGGAATCATGTCTGTTCCTCACTCTCCAGTGGTTTTTAAAAAGTTGTCTCTGAGTATAGGTAGGCATAAAACAAATGGTGGAGCCAGTGTGTTAAAAGTTAACCTTTGGGGAATCTTAGTGACTGGGATAGGGGAATTTTTCAGAATGCTTATTATGTCCAAAATTTTCTAAATTTAAGTATGTGTGCCCATTGAAGTGTTGTAGGTCCAGATATGAGGCAAACCATAGAAATTGGACTTAGAAAGGCCAATGGGAAGGTGATGCATGTTCTACGGTGCAGCAGCCAAGACCAAGGGCACAGCCCTAGAAACAAGAGTGGGACCTTCATGAGATAATAAGAGCTGGGCCACGCCCAGGAGGTAGGGTGTACTGTGGAGCAGCAGACACATAGGTTTTGATGGATGAGTGGGGACAGATTATAAGAGGTGAAAAGACTCCAGTGGAGCTGTTACATTATACAGGGGAAAGATTTTTATGTAGAACTATTTTACCTCTGGTCTGTGGAAAAGGATGCAGTAAGTAAATTTATAGTATAAAACCCTTTTAAGTATAGTATATATTTAGGGAATTGACACAGAACAGCAGTTCAGAAGTATCAATTTGTTCTTAGGCTATTTGGTTATAGCTTTCATATAAAAGGTTTAAATTAGTCTCATAATAGGGGTGTGTACATTGGATACTTTTTTCTCCATTCTCGTGATACTTTGCTCAGAAGAACATAAAACCAGTGTTGTTATAAATGAATGGCCATATGGAAAACAATGCAAAAGATTCACCCCTCAAACCGTACAATGAGCAAGTTCCAAATGCACCAAAGATTTAACATGAAAAATAAATGTATGTAAGTATTCTTCTATAATCTGAGAATAAAGAAGTACTAAAAGCAAAGTAAAACGACAAATGGCAAACTAGAAAAAAAATATTTGCAACTTACATCACAAAGTCTTTTTTTTTTTTTTTGCAGTTTTTGGCCAGGGCTGGGTTTGAACCCACCACCTCCAGCATATAGGGCCAGCACCCTACTCCTTTGATCCACAGGCACCGCCCCATCAAAAAGTCTTAATCTCACTAATACATAAAGACCCTGCAACAGTAATGAAAGAAATCAACATCTCTATGGAGAAGTGAGCCAAAGCCAAAGGACAAGCACTCCTATACACTGATGATGGAAATTCAAAATGATGCCACCCTTATGAAGGTGAATTAGTCCATAGTAAACAAAATCGCATATACATTAACCTCTGACCCAGAAATCCTACATCTAAGAATGTCTCCCAAAAATATTCTAGCAAAAAAGGTGAAAATATAACATAGTTTAGAAGAGCAAAGTCCTGGAAACATTAGGGAATGGTGGAATAAACTATGGGCTAGCTGCACAGCAGTGTACCATGTATCTGTATCAGAGAATGGGAAATAGCTCCATATATAATGATGGAGTGATCTCTAGAATAAATCATCAAGGGGGAAAGTCAAGGTGAGAAAATTGGACATAACACCTACCATTTATCTCTGAGAGATGAAAGGATATACATATGCATGTATACTTATTTATATTAAAACATGGAAGAATAAACCAACATCATTTTGAAAAATGTTTACCTCTGGGGAAGGAGCAAACAAGTGGCAAAAAGAGCAGGAAAAAGTAATTTCTCTGCATATACCTTATTTTGTAGATTTGATCTTAAAGGAATGTAAATATTTTTGCATTATTAGAAAACAAAATTTTCAGAATCGATCCCTAAAAACCAAAATAAAACAAATAAATCTAAGTGTTTATTGAATCGATAAAACTACATTAAGAGGAATAATATCAATGATTTCAGAGACAACAAATTGACTTTATGTTTCAATAAAATATTCTTAAAGGATAAAACAGTGCAAAAACACCTTGAACTGTTTTTAGTAAATAAAATATTGATAGATGAGTTCGTATCACAATAATTTTTAAGCATATGTATATGGTATGTATATACATTGTGGGATAAAGCAAATTAACAATTGTGTGGATGTCATTGGCAACTGGGATTTTCTGCATGGAGTGATACCAACTTAAAATTGATGAGACTAAGTAAAACCTGTAGTCCTGGATTTAAATTGGACTTTTTGATATTAATTCATAATTCATTTTATATGTGTATGCAGCTCTTTGTTCTACCTACTTGAAAAAACCTAGAAATGTTGATGAACATAACAGTGAACAACCCTAAAAGCCAGACTGTGGTCTCTCCATATAATTTCCCCTGAAAGGGATTATGGCTCCTTGGAGAAATGGCTTTGCCTAAATCAAAGAAAAGAACAAATTAAGTCTAGAACATTTTCTCATAGCATAAAACCACAACTAAAAAAGAAATGATCAAAAATACAACAAAGATATCCAAAGGACTGAGAAGTCAACCTGAAGATAGCTAAAGATTTGAGGGGTAAGTTGAGTGCTAGGAAATTACTGTTAATTTTGTCAAATGTTGACAATCATATTATGGTCTTTTAGATAATCATCTATTTCTTGGAGATGCATGCTGAAGTATTTGAGAGTAATGTCTTGATGTCAAAAAAATTATAGCCAAAAAAAATACAGTACAGAAAAATACAGTGAGGGATAAATTAAATATTGGGAAGTATTTTTACATCTTTGACTTTGGACTCTCGATAAATGAGTATTTGTTGTACATTTCTTTCTACTTTTCTGCATATGTTTCAACTGTTTCATAATAAATATTTCAAAAAGTAAAGCCAGGTCTTCTCTTTTGGTCTTTTCATTTAACATAAGCTTGAATTCCCCCTTAGCCATATTTTTTCTAAATTTCACAACTTTTCAATACAATTATATTGAAAATCAAGAGAAACAACTTGGAAAGCCAATGACTCGTTTACTGTTATGGAGTGAGGAAAATGACTGCACAGCCAAATTCAGTGTCCAAATGCACCATAGGGCTGAGTACATTGGATACTTTTTCTTCCATTCTTGAGATACTTTGCTAAGAAGAATATGTTCCAGCTTCATCCATGTAAACATGTAAGAGGTAAAGTCTAACATCTTTCTTTAAGGCTGCATAGTATTCCATGGTGTACATATACCACAGTTTATTTCTTACAAGTGTACATGTGAAATTTACTAGGTGTAAAATATAAATGTCTAAACACAATAACTAAGAAAATGCCATGAAGGCTATGTTAACCAGTTTGATGAAAATATTTCAAATTGTATACAAAGCCAGCACATTGTACCCTATGATTGCATTAATGTACACAGCTATGATTTAATTAAAAAAAGAAAAGAAAAGAAAGAAAAAGAATCTTAAGTTTAAAAAAAAAAAAGTGTCCGAATGGAGTCTTTATTTGAGCCAGCCAGCAGCTGTCTCCGCCAGTCTCAGAGAGAGACAGTTCAGGGGTGAGCAGCCATGAACAGAGTTAAGGCACGGTCTTTATATGTTGAGTGATGCAGCAAGCTGCCGGATGTCACAACCGGCACATACAAAAGCAGGTTTATGGCATTTGTGGTTACTTGGTTAAGCAAAATAACAGTTAAGCAAAAATATTTTTAACATCACTAGGGTCTGCATGACCTTATCCTGTCTGCATGTGTTCCCAAAGAGTCAAGAAGGCCTTATCCTGTGAGTGTTCCCAAGGCCTATTCCCAAGAGCTCACTCTTCCCCTCTGTTTTCTTGCAGGAAGGGGGAGGGAGAGATGGAGCACTGGGCCTACCTGGCCACCATCACATTCCCTTCTCATGGTCTTTGGGGGACTTCAAATCTTTGATCAAACCTCTACTTCTTCTTCATCCTGACATGTGTTGATAATTTGTTTTTAGGACCATGAGTTTCACTGCCTGTACTTGCTTCTGGATACAGGAAATGAGAGCATTAATAGCATATGGTCCTATTGTTAGTCCTAAAAGGAGTAGGATGAGGGGTCCTGCAAGAAACTTTCCTGATAGGAAAGTTGTCAGCCAAGGGGACCAATTGAATAAATTTTCAAACCAATTCCCCAACTGGCTTCTGGCTTCTTTCCCTCTCCTGGATTCTCTTTCTCGCTAAGGCCAAAGTCTTCCTGAGGACACCAGAATTGTTAGTGTAGAAGCAACATGTTTCCCCCAATGCTATACATAATCCTCTTTGTTTTAAGAAAAGCAGGTCAAGTCCCCTGTGGTTCTATAGCACTACCTCTGCTAAGGAATCTAAGGAGGTTTCTAATCGGACACTGAACGTCCTAATTCTTTCAAACCTAAATTGACTTGACTGCTTAAAACTTTAACATCCTCTTCCCCTTTTATCAGAGCAAATGTCCCAACTGCTGCTGATCCAGCTATGCCTACCCGACCATAATTGGGACTAGAATGGGGGCCCGTTTTGTTCTAGAAGGTAGGCTATCTGAATTGAGGCCTAAATGTTCACAGCCTCCTTCCCCTGAGTAATAAAACACTTGTGTAATAATACGAACAAGAGCACACAAGTTGGGGCCTTTGCTAAAGTTACCAGATTTATGCATGGGGTTATTCTGGTTGTGCAAGCAAACCAAGTCCCATCTGGGGATTTTAGGATGCACTTGCCCATTGGGTTGGAGAGAATCATGGTACAGGAACAAGATTGTTTATAGAGGGAGTCCTATAGTTTAAAGGAGGACTGAATGCAAAACCCTGTTCCTTGCAAGTCTCCAAGTGTGAGTTTAGGCTCATTTACCCATTTACATAAAACTCGTTGTTGTGCATAAGTAATACTCTGAACTTGGATAGGGGCTCTTTCAAAAGTGCGGTTGGCTGCGATACCTATATAATAAGGGGGAGCCGGATTTAGGCATAGCCAACAATCCCTGGTAGCATTGGAGTTGGTTCTGTTCATAGTCCAGTGTACTGCATCCAGCATATCAAAGATGGGTCTATGGGGAAGCCACAGGGGCTCCTCCTGAGATGCAATAGCCATGGTGCCAGAGGTATTCACTGGGGTGCAAGTCGGAGATTCAGGGGCTAGGGTAGATGTCACAGGAGGCTGGACCAGCTGGAGTTCAGCGTATAGCACCCAGTTAGGCCCAATAGGGTTTAGTTCTCCTTTGGGTAAGAACCGCTGGATGGCAAGAACTCCCCTTAATATGTCCTCTAGTTTTGTCCAGTGCCAGCGCCAGAGGTCCTGCCAAGCAAGTGGGCAACCTCTGGTGCCCATTCACAGGGAAAGTGATAAGGTGACAGAAAAGATGAATTAAGAGATCCACTGGATGGGATTTCTGAACCCACCAGGGAATAATTAAGTGACAGAAATCTGACCAGCTGTTTTGACTGATAGCAACCAAAAGTGTCACAATTGGGAAGATTCCAGGAATAGAGACTCCAATCAGTAAAACAGCGATCTGAACAACAGGCTAGAGGGGGCTGCCTGTGGTGTTCTGGGAAAGAGCAAAAACAACACCTTACAGTTGACAGACAGAACAGGCACAATGCGGGCGTGGTGGGGGTGGTAGGGGTGGTGGTGTGGGGTGGTGAAGGTAGCTTAAAAGAGCCTGTAATTCGGGGGAAGAGTTTTGCCCAGGTGACAAAAAAGACAGGGCCCTAAACAGACACAGGACATTTACAATGTCAAGATAGAAAATGAGGAAGTACCAAAGGGCCATGTAAGAGAGATAAAAGCCAGCTAGCGCAGCACGCTGCCAAGCAGACCAGGATTTAGGAGCAACGCTGTACAAACCAATAGCAAAGACAACAGTCGAAAGTCAGATTCCCACTGGGAAAACGTTGAAGGCGCTGAGAGACCTAGAAGACATAGAGAAAGAAGGGGGAAAGAATACTTTCCTCAGGGTGAAATTCCAGGAGAGTTCCCTGATAGAAGAGGTCAGTTATCCAGAGAACAATATGATCAAAGTCACAGCAGAGGGGACAGGTGTTGTCTCCTAGGAGGCCCTGCGGAAAGGACGCAGACCTACAGAACAGACACAGGCCTGACAAGAAGAGTCAGACAGGAACAGACAAACATAAGCCACATTCAGATGCCTGTCCAGTCACGTCCGGAAGGGATGAAACTCTATCTTAGCATAGGCGGGCTGTATAAATCCCAAACAGGGTCAACCTGAAGGTTGTAAAGATGTATTATACATAAGTGTTTTTGTGTTTAGTATCAAGTGGCCTTGCAAGAGAGGGAAGGAATTCTTCTTTTGCTCTTGAATGAAAGGTAAAACAAAAAGATAGGCACAAAGAAATATGACTTGTAAAAATAAAAAGCTGTAGGAATTCATTCTGAATGGCCCCTATTCTGTTAAAATAGATAGGAGCCTATGTTGGGGGGATTGGAATCTTAAAGAGAAAAAGATGAGATATTTCCAAAGCAAAGGCATTAGACCAATGGTTCATTGAGGGGTATTTCTTTGTATTTTAAGTATTCTAGAGCACACACCTAATGTATACATTGAACAACTTTAACACAAATGTATTTAATATCAAACACTTTTCGTGTATTTAAGAGTATGTAATAAAAAAGCAAAATCAATCTACCTATTACAGATTATGATGATAGCAAAACATTTGTTTTGATTATATATTTTTGCTACTATATTTCCACATACAAAACATAAATTATTAAATTCTTTTTAGCCAGCCAGTTGGCGCACAAAATCATAAGCTTCACAAAAATTTAAAATCACTTTCTTGCACAGAAAATCTTATTCCTCTTTGATTTTCAGTAATCTCTATGCCATCTGTTTTAAATTCTGGGCTTTAAACTTTTCTAAAACATTCATGTTGTTCCCATATGGTCTAACCAGCCTCCTAAACTGAGAGTTTCATCCTCAGTGATTTCCATGGATGGCCATGATGTTTGAGGCCATGAAGATGACTCAGAGCGCTGAGCTCATCTTAGGGCGACAGTCATCTTCTGCCATCATCAAAAGTAGCAGATGTCTAATGGAGAAATAGCTTCTGCCTCTCCCTACACTTCTCCTATGTGCTCCTCTACATATGCAAATGTCCTCAAGTCAAGACCACCTTCATCTCTATCTAGATCTGCTACCTTTACTGCTCTTAGCTTCCATTTGGTCCACTGCTGAATAACTGATCTAAGTAATAACTAATAATGGTAATAATAACAATAGTAATGGCAACACTTACAAAATACCAAGAACTATGGTAAGTACTCTACTTATATCTATTCATTTAGTACCCCTGTGAGGTAGGTGCAATTATTACAAAGTATCATTTTACAGATGAGGAAACTGAGGTATAGAGGTTAGGTAAAGTTCCAGAGGTCACAGAATTAAATAGCACAGTCTGGATTGGAGCTCAGGATAGGCTGTGTAGCCCATGCTCTTAACCACCATAATGTTGCCTCCCCATAGGGGTTTTTTAAACATGTGCTTTTATTTTTTAAGACAGTCTTGCTCTATCACTGAGGCTACAGTACAATGGCATCATCATAGCTCACTGCAATCTCAAAGTCTTAGGTTGAAGCAATCCTCCTGCCTCAGCCTCCTTCTAGAGTAGCTGGGACTACAGGTGTGCACTGCCACACCCAACTAACTTTTTTTCCTATTTTTTGTAGACATGGGCCCTCACTTTTGCTCTGGCTGATCTGAAACTTCCGACCTCAGTAATTCTCCTGCCTTGGCCTCCCAGAGTGCTAGAATTACAGGAGTCAGCTACCACGCCCAGCTGGTCTAAACATGGGATTTTTAAAAATCAAGGAAGTAACTGTCATTTTTATGCTTTTGCAATTTAATAACTAGCATAGCATGATGTGACACCCATTCTGTATATAACTATTTTGACAAAGTCAACTAATGTTTTGGACCATTAAAAGTGAAAGTCCCAGAGAACTGACTGAATTGAAATTTGTTTCTCTTACTAAAGATGAGGCACTTGGGGGTCCCTTTAAGAAGTTCCTTTTTTTTTTTTTTTTTGAGACAGAGCCTCAAGCTATCCCCCTGGGTAGAGTGCCCTGGCATTACAGCTCACAGCAACCTCCAACTCCTGGGCTCAAGCGAGTCTCTTGCCTCTGCCTCCCAAGTAGCTGGGACCACAGGTGCCCGCCACAACGCCCGGCTATTTTTTGGTTGCAGCCGTCATTGTTGTTTGGCGGGTCCCGGCTGGGGATTTGAACCCGCCACCTTAGGTGTACGTGGCTGGCGCCTTAGCCGGTTGAGCTATAGGCGCCGAGCCGGAAATAAATAATTTGAAAAAACTTTAAAAACCATTAAAATGGAGATGAAGCCACACATGGTGGCTCACACCTGTATTCCCAGCACTCTGGGAGGCCAAGGCAGGTAGATTGCTTGAGCTCAGGAGTTCGAGACCAGCCTGAGCAGGAGTGAGATGTGTCTCTAAAATTGGTCAGGTTTTGTGGTGGATATTTGTAGTTCCAGCTACTCAGGAGGTTGAGGCAAGAGGATCACTTTAAATCAAGAGTTTGAGGTTGCTGTTAGCTATGATGCCACTGTACTGTACTGAGGGGACAAAGTGAGACTCTGTCTCAAAAATAAATAAAATGGTAATGCGGACCATATAACAACAAATTAAAATATTTAAGACCCCAAAGCAGGAGACAAAATGGAATGTCCAGCATGACTTGTGCTATAGAAAAATGTACCTAGAGGGGAGGGTGGGTGGAGGGAGGGTGATTGGTGGGATCATGGCTATGGTTCATCCTATATACATGTGAATCTCTCTAAATGTAGATTATAAATGTCTTAACACAATAACTAAGAAAAAGACATGAAGGCTATGTTAACCAGTTGGATGAAAGTATTTCAAAGTGTATACAGAAACAGTACACTGTACCCCATGACAGTGTTAATGTACACTGCTATGATTTAATAAAAATAAAAAATAAAAATTAATGTCCTTTGGTCAAAATTAAAACAATTTATGTTAGAAAAAAAAGAAAAGAAAAGAAAAATGTACCTGGGAAAAGACTTGAAGAAAAAGAATAAAAAATGAACACAGCGATTATCTTAGCTGGGTTAGTAAAGGATCTGTATTGCTTTTCAAATGCAAAAATGTACATGGATACATTTTTGACTCATTGACCTTCAAGGTCTCCTCAGGTCTGGCCATGCCCTCAGATTGTGTCCTTGTATATCCATGTGCTCCCAAGAGCTGTCCTGAGGTGATGCAATGCCATAGGTGCTGGGACACAGAAAGGCCCTATCTCCCTGCATTGCCATGAAAGAGTGTTAACAGAGTTTCTGTGGGATATAAATAGTATTGTATGGACAAGAAATAACACTGACAGGCACATGCCTGTGGCCTGACCTCCATCTGAGTTAATCTGGGCTGATTTAATTATTCCATGTCAAGTCAGCCTCAGCTACTTTAAGTAGATTAACCATGGCTTATGGCAACTCCTTTTTTTACTGTCCTCTTCTTTCCCCTAAGTCAGGAGAAAAGTCTAAACTGAAGCCTAAAACTCCCTGAGGCGTATGTGATGATAGGAGTAAGGAGGGCTGGGTTCACTTCTGGGCCACTTTCTCTTTTGACTTCAGACCTAACCCTGAGTAGGCACATTTGTTTCCATGGCTTCCGCTATGTCCACAAGTGTGCATGGTATTTCTACTGCAGCACTGAAGATACCGTGAGGGCCTTATCTTGCTTTTGCGACCTTCTCTGCCACTAATGTGTGAGCTCCATAAAAACAGGAATGGCATTTATGGCAGTGCCCATAGCTCAGTGGTTAGGGTGCCAGCCACATACACTGAAGTTGGTGGGTTTGAACCTGGCCTGGGCCAGCTAAAACAATGACAACTGCAACAACAAAAAATTAGGCAGGCATTGTGGAGGGCACCTGTTGTCCCAGCTACTTGGGAGGCTAAGGCAAGAGAACTGCTTACATCCAAGAGTTTGAGGTTGCTGTGAGCTGTGATGCCACAGTACTCTACTCAGGGCAACAGCTTGAGACTCTGTCTCGGAAAAAAAAAAAAAGAAGAACAGCATTTTGTTCGTCCTTGTGTCCCCACCTTGCAGGCAGGGACATGTAAGTTGAGAACTCAGGGACAGACTTGGTGCTAACCAGAGAGTGAGGCGGAAGGACATTTCAACACAGAAGAGTATGGAGCGACAGCAGAGCCCGTCAGGGGCAGTGGGCAGAGGAGCATCTCAGACCCTTCCACCTCACATCTAACATTCAGGTTAGGAGGTCCGCACCTTCCTGGTTTCTCTTATTTCTGTAAGCACGTGGCAGAGGCATGCCTAGGTTTCTATGACACATGTAACAAAAATGGCTCTCAGTGGGCAAATATTTGTTTTGTGATCAATCTTCAGATGATGCGATTTCTTGAACCCCTACTAGGTATTGGTTATCATTCTAAATATTAGAAATAAAGCAATGAATAAAACAGGCAAAAACAAAAACCCAGAGAAAATTCTGGCTTTCATGGAGTTGACATTCTAATAGAAGATGGGTAATAAACAGGAAACATCCAAGTAAAGAATATTAGAAAGTGTAAGGTCTAAGTGCTGTCAGGACAATGCCAGCAGAACCCCTGCCTTACATTTGGGGGGAGGAGCTTTCAGGAACACACAGCAGCCCATGGGTCCTGGGGAGGCTACGCAGGCCTGTGCCCTGTGCATTTTAAGTGGCACAAGTGTTAGGCAGAGCTCACCTCTCACCGCCTCATCCAGGGAGCCCCCTGTGGCAGGAACAGAATACACATTAAAGCACTTGTTAGCCAGGAACTGGATCCCTCTCACAGGTGAGTAAGTGCTTGTCAACACATTGTTTTCCCTTGAATGGACAGAAAGAAAAAATACTTTGCATATTTTTCAAGGAAGACAATAAGAGCATTGCTGAGTTCAAACACCCTTCTATCATCCAAGGGCTAAACACACTGACAGAACTTGACTATAGATATTTACATATGAACAAAGAGCTGAGCAAGACCTTGGATGTGGGAGAATGAATGAAGTCCTTTCATCTTTAGTTTCTCTTTGTTTACAGATTGCAATCAACCTACAGAAGGAAGCAATCATTTGGCACCTCTCACTTAGTACTTGTGTGAGCTGCTTTAAGAATCACTAATTAATACAGGACTGGACTGTTCCAGGTCCCATGATCTCCTGGGAATCCCTCCTGACCCTGCTAGATTGCCACAGTGGTCACCACAGTCACAAGCAGCAAAGCCCCATCTTGAGATCCCTGAGGTAACGAAAGTAGAAGTAAGGGTGAGTCAAAGGGTGGAGCATTATGTGTGTTCATCACTATAACCAAGAGATAAACATTGGCCACGGGAAAAGTCCTTGGATTTTTAATAAGTCTCTGAGCTTTTACTGAGGATGGTTTACAGGCAGAAAGCCTATAAATAAGCCTTTAAATGGTTCTCTTTTGTGAAGGCAAGTTTGAAGTGTTTTGTGAGTTAGAAAGGGAAAAATCCTAGATAGAACTCCGTATGTGGCTAAAGGCCTGGTAACGTAGAAGTGACAAAGGGCCTGGCTTGGTGGGGGCAGGCCTGTAGGCAGGTACCTGTCTGTCTCAGGAATTTCCAGACTACTCCCTAAAGATGAATGACTGCCTCCAGATGGTCTGTTAAAGGTCAAGCATTCAAAGAGCTTATTCCCCCAGAACCTTGTTTTGTGGTTTTGTTTTTGATTACTTAGCTTAAAAATAACTTTAGACAATGTTAGTCAGGTGGTTATACCGTAAGCCTCAGGCAGTGAGAGGCCTGGAGCTAAGGTTTAAGTCATATGTTTATTGATTAATTGTGTGTACCTGCAGTATTGCCTATATAAGCTTTGGTGGAAGAAATAAAGTTGCTGCATGGTTACAGGAGAGCTACAGCCTTCCGTATTCGCCATACAATTTCATTGCAGGTCTTAATCTCTGCGGCACCGCACCATGCAACTTTCATACAACAATGGTTGAGTTTCTGTCTACATATCCAGCACAGAGGAAAATAACAAGCAGAAGCCAGATTCACAAGAGTCTGTATCATACCTCTGTGCCCCGACGGCACCTGGGAGAGGCAACTGGATGGGCATTTGCTGTTTCTTACAAAACCTCCTATTGCTCCGAAGTGCTTCTGTAATCTAAAGACAAAGAGGCAGAAATATATTTAGATGGGATAGCAGATATTTTTATAGATATACAAGGATACACACATTTCCAGTTACAGAAAAATAAAGAAAAATACAGTTGCAGCACCAAAGCATTGTCTCTAAGAATAAAGTTCAAGGTGCTGGGAGTGAGCTACCTGGTCCATAACGGCTACAGGGATTTTCTCCCGGACGCATTTCACATAGTCAACTGTGGCCTCAAGGACGGAAGCCGAGTCATTCTTCCGCCCCTTCACATACGGCAAGAGAATGCGCAGCTGCTCACAGCAATACTTGATTCTTTCTCTGGACAGAGAATTGTGACAAATAAGGAATAATTAGTCTCATTTTCTTCCTTGTATCCAAGGACAAACAACCCTTCCTCCTCTGTGTGTGAGTAAAGGAACCTCCCTCTACCACAATCTGGTCTGTTTCAGAGAAAGGCTGTGTCCCCCACAAGCCAGCAGCCCTCACAGCCTCTGGAATCACAGCATCCTGAGACACCCAGCAACTGCTGCTGAGGTACCATGTGTGCTGACAGCAGCCCCAGCCCCTACCCCAGGGCCTGCTGCCCTGCAAGGATGCCCAGACACTGGGGGAAAACACTCCTCCTGCCCACTGCTGCCCAGGGAAACCTACAGAACACTGCCCTTTGGTGAGAGAATTGCACGCTATACACATGTAAATCCTTTTGTGATTCACAGTAGAAACCTAGAAGGCAGAAGGCAGTCAGGAACTTCAAGTCCCTGAGTACTGGACCGTATTTCCAACAACAGATCAGCATCTTGTAACATACAGGCTTTCCATGTAACTGTGGCCTGAGCCCAGGGTACATCAGAGGGCTGCTTCCTTCACAGGAGGTAGGTACAGACAGAAAAATAAACCACTATGCAAATATCAGGCTAGTATAAGAAACTAACCTAAGTCTTTCATAGCTCTGAAGGGACATACACAGGAAATGTAGATCTAATTGATGTAGACCTTGATGCCTTCATCCATTCATGTCCTCATTTAAGAAACACCATTAGCACCTGTTTTTTACCGAATACTAGCTTGACACAGACAGGTGGAATGATGGCTCAGCTAGCTATGGACCGCAGGTAAATTATGAAATCTCTCTAAACCTCAGAATGGCAAAGAAAATAAATGAGAAATTTCGTGTGACATATAGCCAGTGAATAGCTCCAATATTTTCTATCAGTGTGTTCTTATTGAGCTTTAAGGAGTCCTGGGGGTTCTGTGAAAGTATCCCAGGAACTATTCTGGAAAGAAAAGGATAGAAGAGTCAACAATTGGACAATGTGTATGAAGGGCTCTGAAACTTTCACACCCTTGGCACAGTATTTCCAATTACAAGGATCTATCCTAAGGAGATAATGTAAAATAACGGGCAAGCTTTTCGTACACAGGTACTCATTACAGCACTACATTAGTAAATATGGAAAACCACCCAAACACACAATACAGGAGAATGTCTTAAGTAAGCTACAGTAGAGCGGCTCAGTAGAATATCATCTGGCAGGGAGGTGCTACGCTATGAAGTTTACTGGGGAAAGGCAGGATATAAAACAACATGCAAAATACGAACAAAGAAAAAATGAAGCACAGAAAAGAGACTGAAGGCAAAAACATTAAGTAATAGTTATTTCTAATTGGCTGGACAACAAATAATTTTTATTTCTTTCATTTTCTGTATTTTCCAAATATTTTTGGTAGGCATATGTCATTTTCATAACGAAAAATCCTACTGAACATTTTTTAATATTAAGAAAATGTTCAAACATACAGAAAACTTGAAAGAATTACACAGTGAACACCCATCACTTACAGTGGATGATTAGCATTCATTGCACAGCTGAATATCCACTGTCCCAAATGCGTGCGACTGCGAGTGTTTGGGATTTCAGATGTGTTTGGATTTGGGGATATTTGCACATATATAACGGGGTACCTTGGAGATGGGACTCAAGGCTTAAAACAAAATTCATTTATGTTTCATATATATCTTATCTACATAGTCTAAGGGTAATTTTATACAATTTTTCCTTTTTTTGGAGACAGTCTCACTTTCTCACCCTCAGTAGAGTGCTTTGATTTCATAGCTCACAGCAACCTCAAGCTCTCAGGCTCAAGTGAGCCTCCCAAGTAGCTGGGACTACAGGTGCCTGCCACAACACCTGGTTATTTTTAGAGACGGGGTCTTGCTCTAACTAAGAACTGGTCTCAAACCTGTGAGCTCAGGCCATCACCCACCTCGGCTCCCAGAGTGCTAGGGTTACAGGTGTGAGCCACTGTGGCTGGCCATTTTATACAATATTTTTAGTAATTTTTTGCATGAAACAAACTTTGCACATATTGAACTGTTAGTAAGAGATGGTCCTTGGCTTGGTGCCTATAGCTCAACTGGCTAAGGTGCCAGCCACGTACACCTAAGGTGGCGTGTTCGAATCCCCAGCCTGGACCCGCCAAACAACAATGACGGCTGCAACCAAAAAATAGCTGGGCGTTGTGGCGGGCGCCTGTGGTCCCAGCTACTTGGGAGGCAGAGGCAAGAGACTCGCTTGAGCCCAGGAGTTGGAGGTTGCT
>CAUYTI010051572.1:0-55122 GCA_963575145.1 Galago senegalensis
GCCTGTGGTCCCAGCTACTTGGGAGGCAGAGGCAGGAGACTCGCTAGAGCCCAGGAGTTGGAGGTTGCTGTGAGCTGTAATGCCACGGCACTCTACCCAGGGGGACAGCTTGAGGCTCTGTCTCAAAAAAAAAAAAAAAGACAAAAACAATAGTTCTGAAGAAGCATTTAGCATTTCTTGGGGGAATAGGCTTTGAGCCAAACAATAGGTCCCATAAGGTCCATATACAACTATAAATTACAGATAATTATGGGCAGCGCCTGTGGTTCAGTGAGTAGGGCTCAGGCCCCATATACCAAGGGTGGTGGGTTCAAACCTGGCCCTGGCCAAACTGCAACCAAAAAATAGCTGCACATTGTGGTAGGTTCCTGTGGTCCCAGCTACTCAGGAGGCTGAGGCAAGAGAATTGCTTAGGCCCGAGAGTTGGAGGTTGCTATGAGCTGTGTAACACCACAGCACTCTACCAAAGGCGATAAAATGAGACTCTGTCTCTATAGAAAAAAAAAAAGAAAGATAATTATAAAATGACTAAAATTAATCATCAGAACTTCACTTGTATCCCACAGATATTAACTTATAACATACTTCCTTTCTTTTGTGAAAGAGATTATAATACTTATGCTAGGTCTTTAAGAATTCACCTGGATTATCTTTCTACATGCAATATAGGTAAAGAAGAAGGCACCAAAAGAGTAGAAAAATATACCTCAGAGTGGAGTGACACAGAAGATCAGAAAAAAATGCCCCACATGGAGCAAATAGTCAACAGGATCAAATCTGCAAAGAACTGAAATTGCTTAATCGTGGAAGCCACTGGTAAGACCAAGGGCAACCTCTGCTTGACAAGTGCAAGTTCAGGGAGGTGGTAACAGTGGAACCAGACTTCAGTGTTGGAATAGGAGCCAGGGAGAGACAGCAAATGCAACTCAAATGAGGTTGGCAGTGAAAGATGAAAGGGAGTCAGAAGGAGCTGCAGAATTGAGAGAGGTTTCCCTAAAAGTTGAGAAAGACCCAAACACACTTAAATACTGAAGAGGAGAAGCATGTTGAAATCACAAAAATCAGAGGAGTGCCATAAAATACAGTTCCTGAGGAGGAAGGAGGGTGTGTGAATTAGGAAATGTGGCAGATTAGGCTTGGGGGATAGAAGGAAGAAAATGGATTCCTCATTCATGATAACAAGTGGGAAGAAGGAAAAGGGTGGGGACCTGGGCACTGAATCAGTCCCAGGACACTGAAGGATTTCCCATTGGATGGCTTCTATTTTATTCACAAAGAAGCTACTATCTCACTCACTCCTGTGACCCTTGTAGATTATACAGCTTTTTTCTTTTATCCACTTTCCATTTGAAAAAACGGAGGACAAAAATGGCCAATGGTTGAATAAGTTCAGTTCTGTAAATCCTTTTGATAATCCTGATTTCTATTTTAATCTGTGAATCTACCCATAAAGCACAAAAACACACAGAGAGACACATATGCACACAGGACGGTTTCTAGGCTATGCTCTGATTCCTTAATACTTTCTTAAGTTGTTAACATTTATATTTGGTTTACAAATCAGTACAGGATCCACTCAAATAACACATGAGTTGTGTGTTGCAATGTAGAAATAAATGTCTCACATAAAGATTTAGGGCTCTTTCATCATGACAACGTATTGGAAAATCACCTGTGGCCATTACTGTATGCTTTGTGTGCAAAGCAGAGGTAGTTGATACTGTACCTTGGCAAAGCTGCCTTAACCACTTTTGTCACTGTCCAGGTGTTTCCCATCCCGGTGGCAGACTCAGGAGGTGGAGGAACTGAGCCTGCCAGACCAGTTACAAAGTGCAGAACAGGCCTCAGGGCCTCCATTCACAATCCAATTTGCCTTCAGTGACTGTGCCCATCCTTAGCACCACATGGCTGACCTTTCGACACAGGTAAGTTCAACAACAATCACTTGGCCACAGTCATCAATTCCACCTGGTGCCAGGAATTCTACAGTTTTTTTGGGCAACAGCCACCTGGCAGCAGTTTCAGGAGCTCTGCTCTGGCACAGAATGAAGTTTTGTGTGTCTGTGTGTGTGTCTGTGTGTGCGTGCATGTGTGCGTGTGTGCGTGTGTGCGTGCTCCCAATAGTAAAAACTCAATGCTTCTTGCTGGAAGGGAGGATAAGAAAAGATAGAAGGTTGGAACAGAAAGATACAGAAATATGTGCCTCTCTTTTGTCTCCCCAGACATTGTCCTAGCGCCTAGCTCTACTCTGCTTCCCACAGGGGTTTCTAAAGACAGAGGAAAGGGAGATGGGAGAAGAGAAAGGAGGATAGAAGACAGTGTATGTGGGAACTGGGGACAAGGGAGGGTGGAAGATGAGACACTGAATTAAAATATCGTCCTGGAATGAGCCTCAGATATCTTTGGGTGGGATGTCATTTATCTCTTCTGCCTCCGCTCCCTTCCATACCAAAGCTAGACTCGTTGAAATGAATACAAAAAATATTATTTTCAGACCTTCCATATGTATGGTCTTTGAATTCCCATAATAAATTTCCCCATATCAGTGGAATAGCAAGACTGTTTGTGGCACTTATTAAAAGTATTAAAAGTAACTCAGGCTTATACAGCACAGCAGTAATTATTTGCTTAACAGTACAAATTGGGCAGATAAGGGGATAGATAACCCAGGCCCAAAGTACTCCTTTGCTGGATGACCAAAGGTCCACTTCTCACTGAGAGGGAAAAGAAAACAAAGCAAATATTCCTAACAGTCAAAAGTATATTCTCTTTTACAAAAGATGTTCCTTCCTCATATAATTTCTAAATGTGGTTCTATGGTAAATAATACACCCAATATGCATAATTGAAATGATTTTCTCCGTGAAAGCAGATTTCTCTGTTCTTTTTTTTATATTAAACAACTATACCTGGAATTGGTTTCAAGGGAAAGTGAATCAAAGTAACTGCCCCAGGCAAATCTCGGAAGGACCTCTTGCTCTAGTCTGGCTGGGAAAGAACTCAGAGTGGCTTCGGATGATGACCTTAGTATAGTATCTGGCACACAGTGAACGGTGACTAAGTGTTCAGCTGCCACTAAACAGGACAAAGAGTTTATGCACATAGGAAAAAAATTAGAGGAACAAAGGGAATACTTTGGTGAAGAATGAGTGATTTTAAAGACATGTAAAAAGTGGTAAAAATGTAATCCAAATTCTAAGCAATTAATTAAAAAATAATAAATGTGGAGTAAGAAACTGGAGGCAAATGTAGACTGCTGTTGAGTTTGGCAATTCAAAGATGTAAAAAATCATATTATAATCCACTCAGACCATCAGGGCTTAGAGTCCATCAAGAGACTAAGTACCCTTCAGAATACAACATTTATTCTTAAATCTTTTAACCTTTTTATTTCAACAAATGCTTCCCTCTATGTATTTATACACATACAGAAGTTCATATGTGTTATTTCTTAATTATATGAAGAGACATATGGTAGATAAATGAAAGCTTAAAACTCCACACCAAGTAAATCATCATATGAAGTTTTAAAAAGTACCTGCTCTACTGGACTTTGTGTGTATGTGTGTGTTTTGTTTTTTGACTCCATCCATATGGCTTCTCGGCTTTGTGGCTAAGATCAAGTCTCTTTTGTTTTACTCTGTCAAGGTCAACTCAGAGGTAGTTTGATATTTGGAGGATCTCACTCCTCTTTGAAAGTTACAATGGAGGAAAATATGAATGTCCTATTCACAAATGGCCACTAATTCAGATCAATTTATAACCTGTTTAACTAGCCTTCTATCTTCAAGTGCTTGAATAGGCCTGTTCGGCTCAGCTTTGTTTCCTGACTTCTGGCTGTGACCCAGATCCTAAGTGCTGTGACCTGTCTTGCTATTTGGCACTCACCAAAATCCATAGGGGATGCTTGGAGAACTTTAAAAAAGCTGGAAGTTATTAATATCTAGGTAATATGTTGTTCCGCACCTCTCCACTTGCCGTGTTGTTAATTTTTCCACTTGTGTCTACCACATTTTTTAGCTGGTGTGTGTTTGTTTTCATGGTTTCCTCATTTAATTGATCATCCAATTTCAATTATCTGACGTGAATTTCAAGGCCATCTAGATATCTGCCCCTATTTGCCCAGCATCCACTAGAGTGTCCTCTTTAAGCTCACATGTTCCTTCATCCCCAACCCTGCCCTTCAACTTGACCTCTTTCTATTTTCTTCTTCTCATGTTCTATAATTTCTTCTACCTAAATTTCTCAGTGGGAGTTTTTAAATTATAACTTTTCATTATATAAATAATGAGAATACATTAAAAAAGACAAAAAATAAAACAAGCATCCACCAAAGCACAATTATATGATTTTTCTTCAAGTTTCTATTTTTGTGTATAAAATTATTTAGTTACAACTCTATTTCAAATCTTTCTCAAAGATATCTATAAATAATAAACAATAAACATTTTAATAATAAATAATGTTTGCAACAATAGTCTGCATATAGTTTGCTATAATTTTTTCATTTAACATTGATGTAAGTATTTTCCATGCTGATTTGTAGACACTCTAAGTATGCACTTAAAAGCTATGTGACATGCCATAAGATACCTTATTATTGAACATTTAAATTAGTTCCAATTATTACTAATATAAATAATGTTGCTATGCATATAGTAATAGATATGGCTTCCCCCTCCCCCCCATATTTTGGACTATTTTCTCAAGATAATACCCCAGCAGTGGAGTTTTGTCATAGTCTCATGAGCATAAAATGAATTCATTTCTAATACTAGTTTAATATATAAACATTGCATTCCACAAATGTTTGAGTTAAATTCATCGGCCTAATGAAATTTCAACTTCACTTTACAAACTGGTGTTAGAATGTTGACCCTAACCAAGCAAAGTTGTAACACCGGAGACAAGAGGTTCAACCAGATACAGTGTTGCCACTATGTCATTAAATTAAAAAAAAAACAAAACACTAAGGATATAGACTTGCTCCTCATCTGTCTATAGAGCAAGTATCTTGTTATTCATATACTCTCTCCTACCTGGCTATTATTAGGCATAAAGCCCCATTAGGTCACCGTTTCACCTTTAAGTAACCCATCTAATTAAAGCTTTATCAGTTAGGGATGACCGATGAGGTATGTTTAGAATAAAGCCACTATAAAATCCAATACTCTGTCTGTCATAATATTTTATTATGTGAAACACCTCAAGAGACTGGAAAGATCTCTTAATTGTTCTTTAGGCATTAAAAGGTGATTAAATGTGATCTTTCAAATATAGCCACTCGTTAATTCCTCCAGTGGGCACTCACATGCTAACAATATGGCCGGTCTTAGGAAGAACCAAGCCTCGATGGCACTCATACTGTATTTACAATCTCATAACAGTATCTAAATCAATGCATAGAAATCCATTTTCCATGTCTCCCTATCTCCACCCCTTAGAAAGAGGAAAGTGTGGCTTAGTGAATTAATAGAGGTATGGTGAGGAAGTTCCCTTAAAGGTAACACAGAAGCTATGCAATGTTATCAGGTGCTAACAAACCTATTGATTTTCTGTGGAATACGCCGCAGATGTTTCAGGAGAGAAGTGGAAGGTCTACTTTCCCACACTGTCAATGAATGTTTAAGAATATGTTGATAATGTTTCCTGGCTCAGCAAAGAGTAAAAGTTTGATTGTGAAAGGGATGACTAAGTGACCAATCAGGACTACAGACCGGGCTGTCTCGGCACCAGGGAAAAAAGAATGCACCACCTCTTAGTAATGCCAGGCAGACTACACATCACCTCTTTTTAGCTTTTCAAAGATATTTTTCTTTTTGTCGCTAGTATTATACTTCCTGCTGCTACCCCAAGACACAACTCATTCCGTCAAACTTTTTACACGTTTTTGCCAATTGCTCTATTATGATCCAATTTTGAATGTGGACAAAATAGAAAATCTATGGATAATAAATAAAGAGATACAGTTAAGTAATAATTAACTTCAATACTGCTACAAACTATTATCATGAAGTGAGTGTGCATCAACCTTATGGGTCCTTTGCCAATGAGGTAGAAGAAGCTGAACATTGGAACTGGAAGTTCTAGTACATTTCTTGTGTGACAGTTTAACTTTTTTTGTCTACTTTCTGGCCAGATTTCTGAGTTCAGTGATGGAGATTGTCTGAAAATGCATGAACTATTTAACAGGTATTACATGTGGTCAAGAACAAGTACCTTTTGTCAATATTTTCTCCTTGATAAAAAAAAAAAAAGAGAGAGAGAGACAAAAACCAAACAAACAAAATGATTGTCCTAAAACCACAGTGTCCTGTGTTCACTCCTGGTGTTTTCTTCTGGATTTCACAGAAACTCAAAGGCCAAGGAAGCCAAATAACCTACTAATCCCCTTGCTTCTGGACGTGATCCCTATTTATACCATTCTAAAAAAACTTACCCTGTTCTTTAGGGGAATGAATTTCACACTGTGTTTAGAAGCTTCTGGCCTTCGTATGAGTAACAAAATAGATTTACAAGGGCCTCTTTGGGGACTATGACATCCCTAACACTTCTTAAAATTGAACCATTCTAGAAAGACAATTTGAATGTTGACATTACTACCTTGAACACCTACACAATTTTGGCATTTGGATGACAAGTACAATCATACAAGATCCCTGTAGTTTCCAAAAAGAAATAAACATTTTTTTCAACTCAACATCTTGATGTGTTTACGTGTGTACCAGTTTTTAATTTACCCAAAATTTTGCTTGACAACCTCAGGCAAGCTTTGCTCCACTTCTTACTTATTCTTTTATCCCCTTGAGAAGATTCCTTGACAACACATAATACCTATTAAATAGTTCAATAGGTTAACTGGTCAGACACCAGAGGTTTTTCCAGCCCTCTGGAATCTCCTCTTTTGACCGGCTTCAGTGTCGATAGATAACATATCCCTGGTGTTTTAGAGAGCATTGCCACAGAAATGGATAGATACATAGAATTCTTTTGCACGTATGACTTAAATCTCCATTCTGACCCTGTCATGGAATCTGCCACATTTCTCATTAGTGCATTTTATTCACACACAAGACAGCAGATCTCAGACAAGCCCCTAGGAGTAGAAGGGCAAATTTGGTAAAGAACATTATCAGCTTTGTCGGCCAATCGGTCGGCCAAGACTTTAAAGTACTCAACACGTTTTCACAACTGTACTAGTGCCTGAAGTCAGAAAAGGTGAAGTCACCAGTTTTGTGAAGAATGACAGATCATTCAGTAACATTTCTTAGAGGTTAAGAAAGGGGAATATTCCAGAGGAGCTCTTTCTCCCAGTAAAGGGATTTAGTTATCATGTATTCATTGCATTTTCAAATCTTATAATAGAGCTAAAGTTATTCCCATTGTAGTAGCTATAACTGAAGCTCAAAGAGATAGTGCCTCATAGCCCATAAAAAGCCATCAAAAGAACATAAGGACCCCAGTTTGTCATTTTTCCACTCACCAGATCATTTTCCTTTCCATATGGCTGATTTGGTTGCAATCCAAGCTAAGCAGGACCTTTTACCTAAAAAACAGCATTTTCTAGTTAACCAAATTTATAATGGAAGAGATTCTTTTGAGCAGTCAAGAACTGACATCTCCTGGAGGCAAACTACTGGATTTGATGGAGCAGAGACCAAATGGGTAATGACAAATTCCAGGGTTTTAAGTCTTGGTTCCTTATGTGCCTGAAAGCATCAGGAGCAAGGTCCTTTTTCGAGATACTGCAGTGATGAAAGAAAGAACAGGAATGTTTGGACTCCCAAGACTGTAAGGAATGGGTATAAAGGGAGATTTGGGGAGGACAGGGATGGGGGAAATAGGAATGTCAGATCCCTCTAAAAATATCCCCAACTTCTGCTACATAATTTGCTTCTCGGAAAAGCAGTCTTGACGCACAAAAGATAGTTTATAGGAAAGGGTAACTGGTGTTTCACACTAATAAAATATAAATTGTAAACAAATTAAAATAAAAAGGAGGGGGAGATTAAGAGAAATAAAGAGAAGTTTAAAGGAAAGTTCATGGGTTTCTAAGTAAGCAGATCTGTGTAGACGAGAGTTTTCGTAGTGTGCATTTTAGACAAATCACCTTATCTCCAGTACCCTCTTTCTTCCCAATGTGAAAGACAGGTTATCTGGGGGGACTGTGAGAGGTAAGTTTTGACAATCACTTAGCACTGCACTTAACATAGAGTAGACAACAAATGTTTTTTCTTATGATATGAGTCTAATCCTCCTTTAAAGAAGGACAGCTTATGTTATAGACATTGCCTATTGAGACATGTAGCTGACGTTTAAAATGCACTAAGATAATAGTAGAATAATTATGATACCCATTAAATAGAAAATAAATTGATTCCAGGTTCTAGCTTTTATGCCATAGTCCCTGAAATCTAGTAGGTAATATTTTCACGTCTACTGAGAAGATATCTTTGGATACATTTGGAAATCTCATAGCAGATTCTTTTCTCATACTATTATATCTACCATAATGTATCCATCTCAAAGGCATTCTGTGAAAATTATTCAGATTTATTCATTCATTTAAAAACTGACAGGTAACATAAATAAGCGAGACTGGTTGGAATTAGCCAGACCACAGTTCAAATTTACATTTGGCTAAAGGGATGTGGATCAATAATTACTGGAGCATCTGATTTTTTTTCCAAAATCAGACATAAATCCTTATTGTGGTGAGTTGAATACTTTCTCAAAAGTTCTTAACATGTTATGGTATAAAATGCCCACCCCAATCCACTGAATATGATTGGTGGGTCACTGCTTTGTGACGGGACTCTATTCAAGGAACAATGACTTGTGTTGTGTTCTGGTGAAAATCCAAGATGATGAATCATGACTCCAGACAGGGCATGAGGTAGCAGCAGTCTTTGAAAATGAAAAGTCCACAACCACAAATTATTTGGTTACTTCTGACAGAAAGCTTAGTAATTCAGTTTGCTTTTTAACTCAGAATTAGTTAATTGTGCAGACCCTTCTCATTCCCAAAGATCCATCTAAGAATCTATGGTTTGTCTTTACCAGATACCATTAAAACTGCTAATACTAACAAAGGGAGTTAGCACTCTAAAGAGACACCCAGTGGATAAATACAAATTTATAACGTACCAGATATTTAAGAAAGTTCTTCATAACTATAAATTGCTGTAAATATTATGTACTTTTATTATGCTTTTACCACTCAAGAATAATTGTCCAAAGGGTTTTAGAGCACAGCTCCATCTGCTTACAAATTCTTCTACCTAATAGTTGTTCGTATCTACTGGTGTAACTCCCAAACATCAACTGGCCAAAAGCCTATTCACCAAAAATAAGCAAGTAGAATGATATCTGATAAAGACTTCTGTTTCGGCCAGGCACATTGACTCACGCTTATAATCCTAGAACTGTGGGAAGCCAAAGTGGATGGACTGCTTGAGCTCAGGACTTTGACACCAGCCTGAGTAAGAGTAAGATTTTGTCTCTACTAAAAATAGAAAAACTAGTGGGGCATAGTGGTACATGCCTATAGTCTCAACTACTTCGGAGGCTGAGGCAAGAAGATTGCTTACGCCCAAGATTTGGTTTCTGTGAGCTATAGTGCCACAGCACTCTAGCCCTATAGCCTGGGCAACAGAGTGAGACTCTGTTTCAAAAGAAAAAAAAAAAGACTTCTGTTTCTAAAAAGATAGAGTAGACAAACTTTTCTCTAATCTTCCCACTAAAACAAAGGATAACCATGACCATTATATACAAAAGTAATATGAGGACAGTAAAAATAGGGAACAGAGGCAGAGTGCTTAAGGACTTTGGAATAGTAGGTTAGGAAGCTCCCTCAGCTTTCTTTATGCCTCATATACCCCAGAATTGAAGCCAAAGAAGCTGACAACCCAGATACACGAACAAGTTCAGAGAGAAAAAAAAAAAAAAAAGCCCATTCTTCATAGTCAAAGGGACAGAAAGAGGCAGCCTAGAAAATCAGAAAACTTTTACACAATAATCTCTCTACTTTGGCCAAACACCCCAGAAAACACCTTGGCCAAACCCCCATCCATGTCTATAAAGGCCTAGTAGAGTGCAGACTCCCCCGTTACACTATGGAGACACCACTGGGGTGGTGTCGGGGCAGAACTGTCATCCCTACCAGGAGTAATGAGGGCGCTATCCCCCCAGTGGTGTCAGTGGAAACCATGTGCTGAAATTTCCCTATATTACATCATATAAATGCATGTGAATCTATAACCATCTCAAAATAGTGCAATTTTTAAAAGTAAGTCTGATAGAGCAAGAGTCTTTCATTCTTCTCTGCCTTTTCTTAGCAATATAAGGCATTCCTACCCTTGCCAGCCAGGAAGTTATCAGTGGCAGTGTCTGGAGGCAGCTCTGTTGGCATGGACAGGGACCCTCAGTGTTCACACCCCAGACGGCAGCAGCCACAACACTTCCCCAAGTGGCTTGGCAGGCAGCAGTTGTGGGAAAGTACAAGTTAGAACAGGAGAAAAAGAATAGGCAGGAGCCAAGCGATAACTATAGCTGACGGATTGGTTTCTGAGCACATATGGGCCAATCCTTTGGGGCTCACCAAAATAACTGGGAAAGACTCTACCCTCTTTGGACTAGTAAGAACTCACTTGATCATTAACAGTCATTGTGACTTACTTTAAAACCATGAACTAGTAAGAACTGAAACATCTATATTTTACCTATTTCCTGTGACCTTGACCACCTGGTTCATCTAGTACTTATTCCATTTCCCTGGTTGAGTAAGTAAAATCCCTCATGAAGAATATCAGATTAACAGTTTCATTATTGTCACCACAAATGTTCCCCACTCCTTCTCTGTGTGCAGTATAAAGCCAGTTTACAAAAGGAATAAAGAAAGGTGGTTGGTGCCTTTCAGAATTTACAACCAAAGCAAAAAATAATATATATATAATATATATAATGTATATATATATATATAATGTACAAGGGGACTATATAATTTCCCCCAGTGGTGTCATTGGAAACCACGTGGTGAAATCTCATGGAATCGTAGGTTCACATGCAATTATAGGATGTATTATAGGTACATGACTATAAATATATGTAAATGAAGAAACACAGGCTAGAAATATGCCACCACCTATCCATCCTCGCAGGCACAAATCCCTACCAACAATTTCCATGGCCCACCAAGCTATACTCCCCATCCCTCCATGTTCATCTTGGGCTTAGCTCTGTTCCTGTCCAAGGCATCTGGGCCTCCCACCCCATCTAGATTGCACACCTGAAGCAGTGGTGAGGAATACTCATCGTCCACATGACAATGATTCCTAAGGGCTTATTCTGTGTCAGGTTCCATGATAATTACCAAGGTCATAAAGAAGAATAAAACATGGCCTCAGCTCTCAAGTCTTGGCATACATAGAGCAGACATGTCAACAACACAAATGAGGGTGATGAGTGCAATAGTGCCCAACCAGACGAGACTGAGCAGAGGCATAAGAGAGAAAAGGAGCAATTCTTTCATTCAAGGAGTGTTCAATTTATGGGCATTACCACCTGTACTCATGCCTGGAAACAATGACACAAAAGGGAGCCGTCATTGGTATGATGTCAGGCACCTGTCTATTTCTCAGGGAGGTTACAAGATCCAAATTTATAATCTATAAGAGGCTGAACTATAGTCTCAATTGCCACTTATTTATATGTAATGTTATGTAAGTTCCATGGCTTTTCTGGGTCTCATTATCTTTATATGTAAAATAAGAACATGCACAGACAGCTAACGGCCCAGCCCAGGTGGAAATCATTGCTTAATCACTACCTAAAAAAACAGTCAAATCAATCTCAGCTCCTCTACTTTTTGTCTCTGTGAAGTTGAGCAAGTCCTGGTCTCTCTTTGCCTCAGTTTCCTCATCTATAACATGGGCATAATAACAAGATCTCTCACAGGATTGTCAGGAAGAGTCAATGTATTACTATATGTAAAGTGTTTAGAAGAAAGCCTAGCACAGAACTGAATATTATCTATTACTATGAATATTACGAATATTATCTATTACTATTATAATCTTTTTATTATGTCAGATTTCTAGTGATATCTCAGCATTTCATTTAAGATATTAATTCTCTTGACTGTAAACATAATCTTTCCAATAGTCATTATTGGGAATTCATAAACTAAAAAGGCATATTTCTAAAAAAATAAAGTAGGTTCTATGGGAAACCATATTATAATTTGGAGAATATCATTACATTATCTAATCATACATGAATAATACCCTCTTTGACTTCAGAAAAAATGTATGTGTATTTCCAAAGCTGTCTAGCACTCAAAGTGACCTGAGCACTAAAGATCCACTAGGTGTTTGCTATTCAAGTATTGTCAATAGAGCTCTGGCCCTTGGTTCAGAAAGTCTTGCTTGGGCCCATCAGTCTACACTTCCATCAGCCTTCAGGTGCTGCTGCAGCTGCTAGCTAACAAACACCACTCTGAGTGGCAAGGCACTAAGCTTCAGCAATCAGAAACAGAATACTTCAAAATACCTGACATGACTGAATTAGTTGTACCAGAGTCAACATTAATTGTGTACGATCACAATCATGTCTATAATAAAGTATTTCAGAACTTAGATAGAACTCTGACATGAATACATGTATACACGTAAGACTTTACATCTTTTGTGTTAACCTCGGTTGAGGCAGTACACATTCTTAGTAAAACATCATGAGAATGGAGAAGCAAGAATTCAATGTACTCAATTCTAATACGAAGGCAGTAGATGAGCTAATACAAGGAGAGGGATAGGGGAATGAGGGATCAGGGAGAGGGGAGGAGGAGGGGTGGGGGGGTGACAGTGTATGGCACACCTCTTGGAGGCAGGGCACAATTACTCAATTACAAGGGACTTTACCTAACAACCTCAATCAGTGTAACCTAAGTCTTTGTACCCTCAATGAATCTCAAACAATAAAAAATAAAAAGAGTTAAGTGCATTAATGTACATAGTTAACATTCAATAAAAAATAAATAAATAAATAAATAAATAAAAAGTTTCCATATTGGCAAATGTAGTGCTTGTGATTAATTTATGTAATAAAATCTTCACTGTTACAGAGAAGAACTGACAGTCTTAGTAAGTGAACACACACAGTGGGACACATCTCCCTGATTTTAATTTGGACAACTGCAGGGATTCCTTTATTTATAGATGCATGACTATTATTGTGAAAGCATATTTCAGTATAGGCATAGTATTAAAAAGGAGATAGGTGGTTTGTTTTCTACCTTTTAACATTTTGGAGGGTCTTGTGTTTTTCCATAAAAGCTATGAATTTGACCCTTAGAGCTCTTTCTGTCAGAGTCTTAACAGTTGTACAATATCTAAAGATTTAAGATTAAAATTACATATATGGTCAAAAAGAGTGGCCTAATTCCCAATAGCTGGAACACAGCACTGAGAGGCCTTCCTTTTGGATGAACTTAAAATTGGAATTAAGTAAGACCTTTCTTTAAAACAAATGAAAAAATAGTTTTGTTGAGATGAAGAACTAACAATAGTGGGGCAGGAGGAGGATTTAGGAAGAAGTGAAAAGCAGACTGGTCGAGGACCACGGCCAAGCTTCCTGACTAGCTCTAAGAAAGAGGCTAGGTGCAGCGAAGTTACAGCTCTCAGAGCAGCTGAGTACAAGCAATGCTCAAAAAAAAAAAAAAAACTTTCCTCCAAATCTTGGAAGACATATGACTTTGGGATTTCAGAGGTTTCCAAAAATACACAAAACACAGAAAACACTTTCCTCCTTTGCCAAAACACATGGGCCCTTTGTTTACATTACGTTTTCCCCTTCTATACGTTGGAAATAATCAGACCCCTCATAGCATTGATAAGATTGAGCAGAGGGTAAGGCAAATGGGAGGCAGCTCAGTCAAGTCTGTCTTGAAATCTTCTTTCACACCTCTTTGCGAAATGTAAATATGGACTCGGTCCAGCTTTCCCAGTCCGAATGACTTTGGCTGAGGGCGCTTGGTATGGAAGTCATTTCCCTTCTAGGTGCAGTAGCTACTTTCCACAGACTCAACAAAGACACGAAATATCATTAACATCTGATTCTGAAAAGGTTGACAACTGCTTCTTTGTTTTACCCAGCAGTCTGGGGAAAGCCGCTGCGCGTTACTCGATCGTGAGCGAAATTATACCTATTAGGCTCTGATATGAGTATTGGACTATTTCTCTCATTTGAGCACAGCATTGGAGCTTGAATATGCCTATTGTTTTCACAGTATCCATTACATATTTTAAATGGCATGGAAAGATCATATATGTAAACATTACTTCAGCTGAGGCTGAGTGATGCTTGGCAAAGCAAGAGAGACTGTCTGACCTCCCGGGCCTTGGTTTCAAGGCAAGAAGTGCCAAGGGACTTTGGGGTGGGGGTGATGGTTACAAGAAAGGAGTGAGATGGATGGACCGACGGGTGGGTGCTGTGGCATTAAAGAAGTCTGGTTCCCTTCCTTTAACACACACAAAAATCTAGGGGCCTCAAACTAGCTCCTTTATTTTGTGGGACAGAGAAGGGGGATGAAAGAGTTGCCTCAGGGGCTGAAATAGCAAAAGGGAAGAGTCTGGAAGAAAGGGGAGAAGGCTGACTGCTCGCAGCTTCAGGGTTCATGAATAAAAATGGAGGGAAAAAATGTCTCCGAATTTAAAAGCACTTCTAAAATAGCCATTAATAATCACATTCTCTAAGATAAAAGCAAGAATCCTAAGCTGTTTTTTCAAGCGCTGATGTTTTTCTTTCAGCCTTCGGAATAGGAAATGGAATTAGCCTAAAAACATGAAATCAACTGATTAAGAACTCTTGAAACTTCCCAGGGTCACGAGGAACACTGGATGGCAGCCCTCTCTTCTCCGTTGTAGCAGATGTTGTGAGCAGAAACATTTCTGCACACAGGAGGCTGATGCTTTGAGCAACCTGTAATTTTAATCATTTGCAGAGCTGAGTGTAAGCCTCTACCCCAAGATGTAGTCCTGGAGCTCTGGACGCACATTGGAATGTTTATTGATATTTTTCTAAGAGACACTCTCAAAATTATCCTTGCATTTTACTCACCATTAGTCCACATTCAGAGTGCATTTTCTGCCTTTTTAGATTAGACTTAGATTTCCCCGATAGCCAGGAACATAAACACAAGGAATAAGTCATTATTTGAAGAATCTGGGCAATATAGATGGACAAAAAATTTCCTCTAGGCCAACTGTACACTAAAATGTTTATTGTGCTAAATAATTCTGTTTCCTTGATGGAAGGCTTACACTCACTTTTGGTCTGAAAACCTAGCCTCAGGCAACCTCACAATAACAAACTAATGGCTGTTTACTGCTGCAGAAAGGAGCAAAATTGCTTCCCTAACTCTGCTGAAGTTATTCTATACCAAATCGAATCAACAGACATATTTTTCAGACATATATAAATCACTAGACTAAGGAAAAAGAACATGGTAAGAGTTTGTTGTCTCCCTAACTAGACTGTGAGCTTCTTACGAGCAAAGACCAAATTAAAACTGCAACAGAAGATTTAAATGATGAGCAACAATTAGATCAAAACAAGATGAGATTCATTAGCGAGTGAGCAATACAGACAACAGATACCACTGGACATCCTAGGCAGAAGAGAGTCCAGGGCACGCTTTATCATGGAAATAAGATTTGCCTGCCTATGAAATTGTTGCTGCTTCTGAGAATTAAAAGGTTAGCAACAAGTGGAAATGTTTTCCGAATTAATATTGTAAATAGTTTTCTTTTAGCCTCTGTCTCCTTTCCCTGTAAAGATTTTTTAAATACCAATTCTGCTTGTCAGCAGGTTGTCTCTTTTTAAAAACATGAAACGTCTTTAATGACCAACCAATCCAGTAACATCTTAAAATATAGGCCACAGCACTAGCCATGTGGGGAAACTTAGCTATCCTGTCTCCTGCCTATTATGTTAAAATGAGTTGGAGACAAGCTGTCCTCAACAGCTGTCCTAGAACCAAAGATGCTAGAGTCCAACAGGCAAACACCAAACTTTTCAAAGAGGTTATAATCTTAATAGGCCCAAATAAAGGGTTATTTCTTATTAACTCTAAAATTAGCTCTCATTGTCAAAGGACAGTGGTGGCAGTGCGTCCCAAGACTTGATGAAGATTCCAGGTGTTTTGAACTCGGGTGATTACTCTGACAACTCCAGCAACTAGGCAAATTGCTGTTGTAAGTCTCAAGCACAAGGAATTTGTCTGTTATATCTAAGGCAGGGTAATGCCTAAATGATTTTGAAAATACTTTGTTTTGTAAAGAAAAGAGCTGTAGTTTATGACTTTAAACATGTGTGAAACAAAACAGTTCAAAATCAACAATTTCATTTGTTCTTTAAGCCAATATACTTTCAACCGGAAGAGCTGTATAAAAGTCTATTGCAATTCAGAGGAAATAACCTAAGTTTATAAATCTTGATTAGTTTTTATGCAATCTAGTCGTAGTTAGTAGTTCATGCCATTGACTGATCTCTTTTGTATGAAATAAAATCTGAACTAAATTCTATTAACACCACTTCCCTGAGGGGCCATTTCTGCTGCTCCTTGGCCCTCCCCTCTTTGGCCCTTTTTCTCTAATCTCAGGTAGAAAAGATACGACCTGAGGATCAGAAATGGTACAAGGTGCAATTCAGAACAGAGTTCTGGCCCAACATCACCCCTGGAGTTGTCTCAGCCATCACCTCTTGTACCTGGGAAGCCAAACTTGACTTTCCTCAATGCTCCCATCTTCTGTCAGTGGTTAATTCTGAAATCAAATGCACAGATTGAGAAGGTCAAGCAATAGCAAAATTATAAACTCACCCAACACCGGCCTGTGCAATTAGTACATAAAAGCAATAATCAAATATAAAGGGTAGCTTGTAATGTTTAAACTGACTAAAGAGGAAAAGCATGTGAACTTTTGAAGGCAAGTTGTAACAAGGGTTTGATTTATTACATTAGAATCAAGTAAAGTCTCATGTATTTAGCAGCCAGTACTTATATATCAGAACAGAAGTTAAAACTTAAATCCTTATAACACAGGAAGAGGGGACATACTTAGTTTATTTTCGCAGATTAAATATCCAACTTTTAAAGTAATGCAATTATAACTGACATTTTAATAACAATCTAGAGTACCTTCTGCACATTGGATAATATATAGCCATTTGATACCATGCATAATAGAATTTTAAATACCATAGATGCAAATAATAAAAAAGGAAAAATAAAAGAAATCTTCAACTTAGTAAGTCTCAATCAGGACACAAAAGAAAACCTAATTTTCCCCAGAAAGCACTCCTGTTTTAAACCCAGTAGGGGAATAAGATACTTTTCTTTAAACCTCTTGTTTTTTTAAATCATAACTGTGTACATTAAGGCATTAATGGGGCACAATGTGCTGATTTTATATACAATTTGGAATGCCTTCTTATCTATATACAATTCTATTTTCTATGTGCCTTATATTGAGTTAGGTACAAGCTTTCTAGAATTTTCTACACATAACAGAGGAAAGCACGTGAAAGGAGCTATTACTCACCTTTACAAGTTTTGGAGAAGAAAAAGATAGTAGTCTTACCTATATCGAGAGAAGAAGAAAAAGAAGCGTTAGTATTTTTTACTTCAAATACACAATAAACATGGAACACCTTGATTTAATACTTATAGAATTCAGATTCAAATGCATGGCAATGGTAGTAAATAAAAAATAGGATACATGTGCAAGAATTTCACAGTTTTTAAAATGTTCTTCTCTTGATCATCTAAACACTGTGGGGCAGACACTCTTCCTCCCCATTTTAAAGATGAATAGGCTCAGCACCTGTGGCTCAAGTGGCTAAGGCGCCAGCCATGTACACCCAAGGTGGCGGGTTCGAAGCCAGCCCGGGCCCTCCAAACAACAATGATAACTGCAACCAAAAAATAGCCGGGTGTTGTGGCGGGCACCTGTGGTCTCAGCTACTTGGGAGGCTGAGGCAGGAGACTCGCTTGAGCCCAGGAGTGGGAGGTTGCTGTGAACTGAGATGCCATGGCACTCTACCCAGGGGGACAGCTTGAGGCTCCTGTCTCAAAAAAAAAAAAAAAAAAAAGATGAATAAAGGACTCAAGTAGCCCAGCAATTTCTCAAGCCTCCATGTTTGGCCAGTGACACAGCTAAGACAGTCCCCTTGATCTTCAAACTTTTAGCCCACAGCTCTTTCTACCACACCTCACTGTATTCATTCCATAAAAATGAACAATGCATTCCAGTATTTCCAGCCCCTGACAGTGCAGAGTGGAGAGCCCCCAATAAGAAGCCCTAAAGGGTTGATCAATTCCCACTCCAGACCTGTCCAGGGTCTGCTTTGTGAGAGTAAGACTTGGGTCTACTGTGGAAGTTTGGGAGACAGATGATGTGTTAGGAGCAAGGTCAAGTTCCCCTTGAATGTCAAAGCTCGAAATAAGAGTTAGATAATACCTAGCTCTTAGTTCTTCCTTTCTACTAGGATACCATAACCATTCTCAAAAATAATTAATTAATTAATTAATTCTGAGTTCACATGAGATGTGGAATTTTGGCTCCTTTTGCCTTTCCTCTCTTAGTATTTGTGCAATAACAGATGACACCCCTCTCCCCAAAAGAAGTACCTTCAGGTATGTCAGGGTTTTTTTTCCTTTTCTTTTAATTTCAGATTAATATGAGGGTACAAATTATTAGATTACATTGTTTGCACTAGTTGGGTAAAGTTCAAGTTGTAGTTGAGCCCGTCACCAAGGGTTTGGGCTGTATACACCTACAGTCCATTAGGTAGTAGGGCTACCAGTAGGTAGTGTTTCTAGGCATTTTCCCCCCAAAAAATTATCCTTCATGAATTTCATTTATGGATGAAATTAGGGCCTTATTTAGCCCCTCCTATCCCATCTCCATATTAGAAAACAATAGTCTATGAATTTTTGATGTTCCTACACAATGAGTCATCTGAGAAAAATAGGTGTTTAAATACTAAACAGCCCTGGAAGCTAGAGGTATTATATGTGTATCCCAGAGAGAAACAGGGATGAATCTCCTCAGAGACATCTGCTTCCACCCCCAGGGAATAATCCTAGAGTTGACTTCCCATCTCTCCTAGAGAAGATTGGCTTACATTTCAGGGTAATGAGTACTCTCTCTCTCTCAAAAGGAGGATGGGACGATTTGTTAACAACCCTGTAAAATCTCGGTCTACTAAAATGTGGGGTCCTCTCCCGTCATGCACCTTACTACACGTTACCCAATCATGTATAATACCCAACCCTCATTGAGTCACCCTGTGAAGACCAGGGCACATCACAGCCCTAACTCCTGTTCCTGATGTGAGTACTAAACCATCTGTGTCTCTTACCCAGGGTTCTTGTCTTTTGTCAGCATTTGTTTACTAACAAACTAGTTAGCCTGCAAGTAGGAGAGAATTTTGACCTTCATGGTTTTTTTTTTTTAAACTTCACACCCAATGCCAATGCCTTAGATTAAGCCAAAACTCTCAACTCACCTGGTTTGTGTCTTCAGTGTTTTCCCACTTCCATCCTTTTCCCCTGTTGAACATATTCACTCTACAGTCTTCAGAATCATCTTCCCTACATGAAGCCTTCTGGAGGATCACACACACCTATGGGAAAATGATATAAACTTCATAGCACAGCCTTGCACAACCTGGGCCCATTCTGACACTACTCCAAACCCCAGAATGCTGCCATTTCCATCAGGGCCAATCCCAAGCTCTTCTCTTTCTGGAAGGCCTTTTAGCCCCAGGCTCCTGAACTCCACCATTTCTATATGATGAACACCTACTCAATGTTTTTCTTTTTTTTTTTTTTTTTGAGATGGAGCCTCAAGCTATCCCCCTGGGTAGAGTGCCATGACATCACAGCTCACAGCAACCTCCAACTCCTGGGCTCAAGCGAGTCTCCTGCCTCAGCCTCCCAAGTAGCTGGGACCACAGGCGCCCACCACAACGCCCGGCCATACTCAATGTTTTAATACCCAACTCAAATGCCACCTCCTCTGGGAAGCCTTCCTAAACACCCTGGGGTTGACTGTTCTCTCTTCTGGCCTCCTTTGGAACACTGCTTTTATGGCTCATACAGCACACTTACTAATATTCTTTTTTCTAATCCACCAGATTGTGAGCTGCCTCATTTCAAAAAATATTGCCCCCATAATACAGAGCATGCGTTCAGTTTACAACTGCTGAAAAAATGAAGGAAAAAGAACAAAAGTCAAAATACTTTCAAAGGCCTTGGTTATCATTTTTTTCCTCATCTACTCAGCCCCTTGCCCCTCACCAAATCTCATGACATTTCCAGTGAAGCCATACCTATTGTGGTCACACGCCCTCAGACCTGTAGAAAAGAACAACAAGCAAGGCTATTGTGCTTTTCATTACAAAGTGCATTTCACATTACATACCTTTGCCACCACTTTAACCACAGGCATCCCTCCATCACCAAAATGAAAGTGATCTCATGAAGTTGAGAAACAACGAACTGAATAACAGTTAACCTAGATAACTGAGTCATGTTTGAAACATGGAAGGCCTTTTGTTTACCAACATTTTATTTACAAAGACTGTGATGATCCCCCCATCCACTCTAGATGAAATGAGGTTACTTCCTCCATAAATTCAATCAGCTACCCGGCCTTCAAATCTGAAGTGTGAATGAGTTTGATGAACTCAATTCTCAAGCCAGAGGATCAGCCTGCTTGGCTACAGGGCTGGCTGCCAAAGGAAGAATAATTCCACTGGAAAAATGATGAACTAGGCCACCAATCATGAAGGGAAAAACAGAGCAAAGACTGAAGCACTGAAAATAGGAGAAAGGGAATATTGGGTAACATTTTCATTGGGACTGAAACTTTAATTGGGAGGATAAGTGTTCATTACAGACTGTGTCCCTGGAATACTTTGGCAAAGATAATCCAATGAGTGTTAAAATCATTACTGAATGGCCTCAATCTAAACAAACACCCACCTTTTCCATTTCACACTGAGATGAAATTACTTTGCTTTGTACAAGTAAGAAAAAATAAAAAAAAAAAAATTTAAAAAAAAAAGCAGTCTCTCCTTTCCCGAAGGGACTGTGAAAGCTCTTTCTCCTTCTCCTCACCCCGCTGCTTTCCAAATTTACATGTTAGTCCTCTGGAAATGTTTTTCTATTGAATACCAGCGCCCCACATAAGTGACACCAGCAGATTGGCCCAGTGCACAGCTGATTTTCCACATGTGCCCACACAGGGCTGTCCCATCACAGCAGAGAAAACTCTGACAAGTGTCTGAGTGGGGTGAATTAAAAGCCCCGTGCTTTTCATAACAAGAGTCCTTCTTCCTGGAGAAGCCCGTTTAGCTGGAAGGAACAAAGTAGAAAGAACGGGCAAAGAAGATGATGCCCAGAATGCAAGAAAGAAGCAGTTTCCTTGGGAGAAGCGCCCCTCCTACCTGTCCAATTACTCTGGATATCTGCAGCCTTTCTCCAAGTAAGCCAGGATCATTAGCATGCAGGAACCCAAGGCTTTGTGCCTAGAGCAACTTTTTATTACAAAGAAGATAAAAATGATGTATTGTATATTATATTCCATCAGCAGAGATCAGGAAGACCATAATACTTGAAATACAGCCTTGCCTCACCCCACCTATCAATAGATAGATTACATGGTACAGTTTGAGGGCATCAGCCTGCCTTCTTTTTAATTTCTTTTTTCTTCAAGAGATGCACATAATGAAACCTGCAAAGCAAACCACTCGAAAGAATGATTGGAAACAAATTAAAATGAGTAGTGTTTAAATAATTAACACCTGCCAAATGAGGAAGAGGGGCCTTATTGCTTATGTTAAATCATATCCTTTAACGTCTGAAACAGATGACACTAAGTAATTCCAAACAGTCAAGACAGGAAGCTAATTTTTAGTTCTTGGAAAGTTAAATGAGTTTCAATAAAGTTGACCCCCCCCGCAAAAAAAAGAAAGAAAGAAAAAGAAAAAAAGGCCTCATTTTGATTTAGTTAATTCTACTGTAGAAAGCTGGGTTTCCATTAAACCTTTTCTTTGGTTTAATATACTATAAATGAACAGCTTTAAGTCATCGTTTAAAATATATTCATTATTCAGTAAGCTAATGATGTATGTTCCACCTGGTTGCCGTGGAGCCTTGTAAGTAAAAATTGAGGGTAATATTTTGTTACCAAGAAAAAATATTAGCCTTGCCAAGTTTCCAGTCAATAAATATAACTCACAATAATGCTGCCAGATAGGCAAATAAAGATGCCCCCAGCCCGCCCACCCACCAGCAGGAGAAAACCAAAAGAGAAGTTATTGTCCTAATCTGGACCAAGATTGAAAGTTTTACAAAAACTGAGAAAATAATCCTTAAATCTATTAACTTGTGAAGAAGAAAAAGACATCATATGGCTGATCTAATGCCATGGTTTACAGAGTAACTAATGAAAACTTCAGCAGCTCTCTGCATTTCTACCTCACCTTGGGTTTTAAGTCCAATCATTGAACTAGACTTAAGTGACATAACCTTCAGGGCCGAGGGTTTGCTTCCAAGCAGGGTCCTCAGCTCAGAATGCCACCACTTTGCCTCACCCCGCCTTCAGACCAGGCAGCAAGTCTGCGGTCATGTTTATTTCTTAGTTTGTTTTGTGGAGGGTGGCAGTTGAGGAGGGCAGGCTGCGGCGGTGACGCTAACTCTCCCTCATGTTAATGGGACCATTCATTTTAATTGGAGTTGGTGTTGCAACCACCTTCTTATAAATTAACAACGTTCTTTGACAACCCAGATGCTTCATATTAAAATGTGTTTGGAAAGTAACCACTCTGCACCTGAAACGGTCCATGTTCGGCACCTCAGCTATTTAAGAGTTTTTTGGTCTCCCTCAACTATACAGGCGCATAGTCTCCAACAAGAACTGACTCTGCTTGTAAAAATCTTAGCCTTGTTAGAACCAGGACAATGACAACATTTAGGATTGCTAAAGAGCAAGGAGCCTCCTTCTGGTTTGCTGCTCTTCTCCCAAACACAGCCTCATTATTAAAACGCCTTTTGGAAAAAGTTACCTTCTGATCTAACAGTGTGCGCCTCAGTGAATGAGTTGATGGCGAATACCACGTAGATCAGAAGTCACTGGTGATCTAATTACTCTGGGAACACAATAAGACATGATATGAGCTCCCCCCCCCCTTTTTTTTTCTAAAACCAAAATTCTTCAAATCACTGCATTTTAACCACTTAGAGATAGTTAACAGACAACAGAACCCAAAGGAATATTTCCATCTGGAGAGTCCTGAATGACCACAGAATCTGAAGAGCTTATTTCTCTCCTCCACTACCCAATAAACCAATCATACCTTTGACCCCCCACCTCCCCCCCGCCCCTCAAATCAGGATAGTTTCACAAACACTATACAAAATGCTAGTACCACCTACTGGCAAGAAAATAGAACCATCTTTACTCAAGAGTAGGCAGAAAATGCAATCTCCAGACAGGCACTACTGATGTTTAGTGTCTAATTCCACAAAGATCTCTTTTCTAAATGTAATTCTATTTTCATGAAAGGACATTTAAGCCTTGGTATATGAGGGGCCATTATTATTCCCATAATTCCCACATATAGGTGAAAAGTGACATGAACAACTAAGTCAAAATATTAAGTCAGTAAGGACTTTCAAGCTAAGCTTGATTTTCTTCCACCTTTACTTTAATAAATGCCTCATTATTCACTATATCCTGTAAATCAGTCCCCGTGCTTGAACCTGAGATTTTGCTTTGAGTCCTGTGGACAAGTCAAAAAGCACAAGGTACTTGAAGTTATAAAATTTGGGTTTTTTTCCCCATCTTCACCACAAAATTCACAAGTTACATAATATCTCTAATGACTTGGTTATTTTATGAATAAGGTGGGTATGATCATGTCTGCAAAATCCACAGAAAATATGTAAGGTTATGATTACATACTTAAAAAAATTTAATGATAAAGTGGAGAGCAAGGGGGATGAAGAGAGAAGGAAAAAGGAAATGGGGAGGGAGTAAAAAGGAGGGGACAGAGAGGAAAAAAGCAAAGAGAAAACGAGAGAGGAAAGAAGAGGAGGGTAAGACAGGAAAGGAGGGATAAAAAGATCTCTCCACACTTTGCATTATGTTTGGGCAGAAGGTTTCAGCAAATTAGAAATGTTGGCAATTTGGCTTAAGCAAAACTAATTAAAACTAGCATGTGGGTCATCCTCAGACTGATACAGTTTCCAGTTTCTAACATAGTACTATAAGGCACAAACTCCACATTTGCTATTTCAAAGATAGCACATCCTAGTAAGACAGTAATTTATTGTATTGCTGACTGATTATTTCATTAGAGTTGATCTTGCCAGGATAGTTCTTTTATTTTACTTTTTCCCAACTTTACTAAAGTACATTTGACAAATTTAGTCTGTTCTTTTTTGAGGATGAGAACTAGCACTGTCATAACCTTCTATTCAGCCCCAGAATCTCTGGGATAAGATCAGCCATGAGGAGGAGACCCAGTGTCCTTCCTTCATTGATGTGGAAGTGTCGCTTCTTCCACCGTGACATTCTCATGCTCAAGCTTCATATTTCCATCTTGCCCCCTCATTCCATTCCAGGTTAATTCACAGTACAGCACAGGAGTGAAAGTTTTGGAATTACATAGACTGGATTCAAATCCCAGTTTTGTCACTTGCTATCTGTATGACTTACAGAAATGACTTCATTCCTTTATTTTTTTCACCCTTCACTACACAAAACTCTACTGTATGCGTACGATGAGCCAACCATTGCTCCAGGAGGATTTAAGAGTAAAATGACAGATCCAGTTGCTGCCTTGGGGGAGTTTACGTACCAGTGTGCTCCAGTCATCAGCAAAAACAAAAATGAGTTTTGAAAGGATGAAAGGTGGGTCATTTGCTTGGCCCAGTGCTTGGAATGTATCACAAGTGTTCAATAATGGCAGTTTAAAAGTTTTGTCACCAGGAAGGGCTGACAACTAGAATCTAAACAGAACTCAAAGTTAATCAATAAGAAAAGAGCAAACAACCCCATTTATAAGTAGGCAAGAGACTTGAACAGAAATGTCTCTGAAGAAGACAGACGAACAGCCAACAAGTATATGAAAAAAATACTCATCATCCCTTATCAGAGAAAGGCAAATCAAAACCACCCTGAGGTGTCACCTAACTCTGGTGAGAACAGACTGCATCACAAAATCTCAAAATTGCAGATGCTAGCATGGATATGGAGAAAAGGGAACACTTTTACACTGCTGGTGGGATTACAAACTAATACAAGCTATAGAAAGAATTATGGAGAATCCTCAAAGAACTAAAAGTCAACCTTCTACTTAATCCCATAACCCATTACTAGGTATCTACCCAGAAGAAAAAAAAAAATCTTTACCACAAGGACATTTGCATTAGAATGTTTATTGTAGCTCAATTCACAATTGCAAAGACTGGAAGCAAGCCAAGTGTCCATCAACACATGAATGGATTAAAAAACTGTAGTATATGGTGCCTGTGGCTCAAAAGGATAGGGTACCAGCCCCATATGCCAGAGGTGGTGGGAGGTGGTGGGCTCAAACCCAGCTCTGGCCAAAAAATACCAAAAAAACTGTAGTATATGTAGTATAGTATGGAATACTATTCATCCATAAAAAATTGTATAGCATGGAATACTATTCTTCCATAAAAAAGATGGAGACTTTATATCTTTTGTATTGACCTGGATGGAGTTAAAATGTATGAGAAGAATGGAAAAATGGGTATCCTATGTACCCAGTACTATTATGAAACCCGATATATACACAATTACATGCCCACATGAAAGAAAGCAAAAGTATAATCTAGTGAGTGGAGGAAAGAGGAGGGAAGGGAGAAAGGAGAAGGGAGAGTGGGATCTCACCTAATGTGCCTGATGTGAGGATGTTCAGCATGGCCCCTGGGTAAAGGGCTCATCTCCAACTTGAACTTTACCTTAGAAATGAAAACAATGTAACCTAAACATTTTCACCCTCATATTAATCTGAAATTTTAGTTTTTGTAAAAAAAAAGAGTTACTAAACATTTTAAAAAAAAATTGTCACCAGAAACAGCAGCTACAACAAGAGAGCCCTGTCTCTGAACAGCATCAAGAGTTGTAGAACTATAATTTTCATATGACTGAGTCAGTCATATTTCCAAAAGAACAATCGCAACTGATCAAGTCAAACAGAAGTCCCAGCTGGGGTTATAATACAGTAGTTTAGCCATCAAGCATCTAAGATCAATGATTAAGTTCGCAAATTCATCCTAGAAAAAGTGCTATATACTTCATTGCTGAATGTCAGTAGGATCAGCAGAGGGCCAAGGGGAGTACTTCAAAGGTGACTGTAGTGATATTCAGCAGTGAGGGATGTCGCAGTGTTTCGAGGATGAGTTCACGAACTTAATTGTCCACCCTCACATACAGTCCCTAGGTCTCACCATCGAGCATGTAGACACACAGGACTTTTCAGGTAACTATCCTCTGAACAGGTATAATTTCAGGGAGCACAGCCTGGTGGAATCAGTCCAGTGTGTTTAGCCTTCATTATTTGCATCATGACATCCAGGCATTCTTACTGCCCTTGAAAACCAGGGAAACCCACTAATCTTTTCCTTTAAACCTACCAATGTCATCTCCTTTTCTGTTTCCTCTGCCTGAACTGTTTTCCCCTGGGATAAAGCTCGCCCTTCTCCCACATTGCTTAAAAGTGTGTTCATCTAACTTTTTGGACCGGCTATGTGAAACGGCAGCCCTTCGTTGTCAGTGGCGCTCTATCCACTTCTCACGTTCATTTATCTTCCCAGTACATAACGCCAAGTGGCTTCACAGACTTGTCTGTGCATTTAGCGCTTGCTTTCTCAACCCTAGAATGTTAGTAAAGATTCCGTCTTTCTAATCAGGGCCCAAACCCCAGCCCCGAGAACAAGTCTTGGTCTTAAGCGCTACTCCATACATTATAGTGAATTAATACATTCAAAATCGCCTCCAGCTTTACTAGGATAATAGATCTACTGAATCTATTGAATTCTCCCCATTGTATGTTTTGGTTATTAGAGGCCCCTGACCCCAATTTATGAATCTCTGTCTAAATCCTACTTTGTTCATCTGACATTCCCAATGTTAAATACTTACTCTAGCATATCAAATACTGCTCTTGGGTTTTAAGTTGAGGTCTTCTGAAGGCAGAAACACCACAGCAACCAAAAACCTTAAGTAACACACACTAGAGAAGAAAGCAAGCCTGTTTCACCATCTCTTCTTCTTTATTGACAGAACCAGTGTTTTTTCCACTTCAACCTGCATCAGTAGCACCATAAAGGTTTGTGGAAACACAGCTCATTGCCACTACCTGCAGAGCTTCTGGCTAGTCAGCCTAGAGTGGGGCCCAGGAATTTGCGTTTCTACCAAGTTCCCCAGGGAAGCTGCTGATTAGAGAACACGTTTTGAGAATCTCATCTGATTTTACCACAGGATAAAAAAATAAAAACAAAGCACCAAGTCTGTTACAGACCTTCACACTCTTACCCCTGACATTGCTACGGTTGATTATATAAGAGAAATAATGATTGCATTTCCTCCCTGATTTAATAAACTTGAAAGTTACGTTCTGGGAGTGTGGGCAAGTTTTGTGCTTTAGTTCCATAATAAAATCTAGGCTTCGGCATCATTAACCAATCTGCTTCATAATGAAAATTAATTAATATGGTCATTAGACTAAATGGTTTCTGTCATCTGCAAAGACATAATTGGTACAGAAAATTGTTTCACAAGTATGAAATAATCAATCAGCAAAGACTGGCTGCACCCACGATATTCTTTCTTTACTAGTTTCCAAAGGAGAAACCCAGAAGTCACTTTGAACAGAAAAGGGGGAGCAAAGGAATAGAGGATGTGTGGCTGTGGAAGTAGACTTTTCATAGTTCCAGGGAAAAGGGACCCTAGGGAGGTCTCTAACACGGGGCTAGAGGAAAGTGCTTTCTCCACAAGGCACAGTCTACAAAGATGACACCCTTTCAACAGATTTAAAGTAATAGGATACCATGACAGTTGAAACGATGCTACTGAAAAGTCAATGGAGGAAGGAATCAGAAATATGCAAAACTGAAATATCAGAAGTGAAGCCGTGAGATGCTTAGAAGAAAGATTCTCAGTAGATGACCTGTTCTAAGGACTCGTAGGTCCTGCCTCTTCACCCATGCTGCTAAACTCACTTCTGATGTTAAAATGCAGCTATAGCTCTGACAAAAGGGGCCCGTCACTCCTGGGGGATTGCCAGTGGGGCCTTGCTTGGCAGTCAGTATCCTTCAACGGTTCAAAACTGCTTGGTCATTTGTGTTCATGTGAAAAGTCAACCTGCTTGGAAGTAGGTTCTCCCTCTAAGCCTGTAGACAAATCTACAAACTGTCAAACAAATACTCGTTTAACACCTATTTTTGCAGAGTGCAAAATTTAACAGGGATGGGGGTGCGAGACAAGTGTATTTAAGAGAAACAAAGATCTTTTCTCTACCCCTAAGACTTTAAAATCTGGTCAGAGAGACAAAAATAAACAAAAGCAATTACATCAGAACAATACAAATTAACATATCTTCCAGTAAGACTATAAGAGCAATTTAATTAGACAGGAAACTTTTCTGTGTGGATTAGCGCTGAAGCTATATCAAATGCAGACTCAGATGCATCTGTGGGTATGGATAAATATTTCTATGAATGAGATGCTGATTTTGACCCCAATATACTCACAAAACAAAAGGATGTTGACATATGCAAAGATGACTGGGATCATTTAAACTGATAAATAAATTACTAAATTAAGCAGCCTCAATCAAGCATTATTTGTAGGGGTCCCGTACTACCAAAGTTTATCATGTTTGGTTTGAAGAAAAGTTCTTTGTGCAGAAATGTGGCTAATTGTACATTGTTCTAAATAATATCAGATGGAGAAGGTAGCAATTTAGGGAAGATTGCTCCTAGGATAACAATATTGAACAAACATATACTAATAATGGCCTAGTTTGAATCCAGAAACAGGGTCAGCTATTCATTCCACGGATGCTCCCCTCCTTCCCAAGAAAGACTAAGGGAGGATAAATTGAACCCAAGGAAAACTGAGCCATTTGCTTTCCATTTTGAGCTCACTTCTTGCCCTGATTGCAGTGTAAGCATCTGACTTTTTTTATGAGTTGCTTCATCAGTACCAACTAGAAAAAGACCTGAACGCAGAGAACCCGGCAAATGTGCAAGGTCTAATTGTCTTCATTGCAGTGAAGAAATTGAAGCATCCATCTATCTCAGTGGGAGTTACTTGCTTACATATATCTGAGGGATTTGGCTGAGTACAACCCTTTTTTTTTTCTCTTCCAATTCCCATTGTTTATAACAAGTCTTTTATCATCTTGAAGTCTGAATTAACATTTCTGTCTCCACCAGTTTAGTTGTTTTTCCATTTGGCAAACTCTAGGTTTTTCCTGTTGTCTTCCCTTTGGGGCATGAATTAGCATAGTTGTGCAATGTTTATTGTTTGTTACTCCTTTATTTTTTTGATGTCATCCTCGAAGATGTCAACTCTTCTTCCTTGAGTTGTACTGGAAAAGGCAAAGATTTCCATGAAGGGGGGGTCTGAGAAGATGGAATATGTGATAGAAGCCTACGGCTTTATTGAGGGAGCTGTTTTGTTTTAAGCACATTCAGCAAGCTGTTCTCTTGTGGGGCTATTTTAGCAACCCCCACACATGCACACACTCCATTCTTTCAACTGTAGAGTCAGCACAGCAGCTGCAGAGAACAGAGTTCCACATTAAGGAGTCAATAAGCAGTGTATTTAAGTCTCATCTTTGGGTGAAATACTTCCTGGATTCAAATCCTAGCACTTACCAGCCACATGACCTTGGGTCTCTTACTAACCCCTCAGAGCCTGAGTTTTAGCCTGTATGAAATAAGTGTTACAAACACTTCTCAGGTTTATTGTGAGAGATAAATGAAATAGTATATGTAAAATGCTTACCAGAGTACTTGCTAAGTTCACTCCTAATTTTAATATACAGAAACATGATAATGATGGCGTTTTAATGATTATGGTAAGACCTTAGGAAGCAGTATCAAATTTTGGTGATCAAATAATCTACATGGTAGATTATTCAGTAGTCAGTAGAATTATTCCTTACCCCCACACCCCTCATTGCTGTAGTCATACAAACCATTTCATTTCTTATTTTGACAACCTCCCCTAGGCTATCAAAAAGACTGGAAGTAAAATCATTTTTAGTTCTACTTCATGGCTGTAATACAGATGGATTGGGGAGGCAGTTGACTTGAAAAGTGGGATATTAGCTATTAAAGATTCAGTTCCCTCTCTTCTTTCTTCTCCTGCTTGAGAAAAGTTAGCAGCAACATTGCATTAAAGTGCTTTAGCAATGTCTTGAGGGAAAATAAATATGCAATCTAAACGCAAGGTATCATTATATCATTATCACACTGCATTCATTTAATAAGAGATTAAATTGTTCCGGTTCACAGCAACTAAACTTGCTTCAAACTTTCCCACGGTTTCTTTGATATTTTTTTATTTGAAGGAAGCTTCCATTTAGAACAATTGCTGCAATCTGTTGGTTTTAAATCAAAGCCCTCTCGGACATCGGAAGTACCTTTAATCCAATCATAAAATTAACTGCTCACTTGTTCTCTCAGATTTGTTTCTTCCCAAGCTAAGGCAACCTCACCTCATCGTATTAGGCCAGTAACAATTAGAAAGTAACTGCAGGTTCTTACTCCACTGTATTCTAGGGTACACTCTCTGAGCCCCCTTCTTAAGGGACCCCAAGACGAATGAGTTTGTGCAATGCCAGGGATGCTGGGAGGTGGGATATCTCACCACACTGTGTATGTTACAGGTCATCTTCCCCAGAAGTCTGGAAAGTAAGAAGAAGTCTGAGGGTAAAAAATGTTTATGAGATGTTACATTTGGGAAGGGAAGGAGAGGAAACTGGATGGAGCAGAGGAAGAAATCAAGCAAGTGCTTTTCCATCAATGTCTTCCTCAATCCCCAGATGCAGTAAGGTGACTCTCTGTGGTTGAGACACACTCTGAAGACGCTGAGAGCTGGAGGCTCCACACTCACTGCATGTGGCTGAGGACTGTGGCAACATATCTTTCCTTGAGGAAGATCTGGGCCCTCATCTTAACACTCCTCCTCCCTGTAGTCCCATTTCCAAGGACTCTATGTAAAAGGAGGAAAATGTATAAATTTCCATCCACCTGTTCTCATCAGCATCCCAGATAGTCCTTTCTAGAAGAATGGCAACAAAGGAATGGTGATAAGGAAGTGTGATCATTGCTGACATCATCATTATTCCTCTTTCACACAGTTATTTTTCCCCATTAGTCCTTACATTCCTGAGGAAGGACCACCTTCTATCCAATAGTCCAAGGCAGACCTCCTCCTTCTCCACCACCCCACATCTAGTCAGTCACCAGACCTACAGAGTCTATCCACCAAATATCCTTCTGCCCCCTCCTCTCATCTATTCACCCACTAACACAACCTGAGATCGGGTCTTGTCATCTCTAAACTACACCCACTAATTCCTCAAAACTCAGTGAGTGCAACTTCTTCTAGAATGCCTTCCCTAAATCCCAACTTCTACAGGTCTCTAGAATAGCTCCTACCACCCCTCATACAATTGTTGATGTACTTGTACATCTATGTGTCTACTGGAGTTAGGTTTGTGATATCCAGGGACAATATCTTATTTAAACTTGTATCCTGCATGCGGAGGAGGGAGGGAGAAGGGAGGGGGGAATGGGAGGGGGGAGGGGGTTTGGTGGGATCACTTCTGAGGTTTGTCTTATAGGGGTACAGGTGAATCTTTCTAAGAGTAGAATGTGAACGTTTTAAAGCAATAACTGAGAAAACGACATGAAGGCTGTGTTGACCAGTTCGAAGGAAGTATTTCAGAATGCATGTGAAAACCCCACACTGTACCCCAGAAGTGCATTAATGTACATAGTTAACATTCAATAAAAAAAATAAAAAAAAATAAAAAATAAAAAAAAATAAACTTGTATCCTGGCATCTAACATAGTGCCCCACTCTCCAAAATCTTCTCAATATTTTTGTGTTGAATGTGTTCATCACCCACCTGCTGTGTGTGAAACATTGCGCTAACTTGAGCTGTAGGGCCAGGAAGAGTCTATCTCTGTCCTTCAGGAGCTTACATTCAATCTGGTAAACACAAGATGGAGTTTTAAGGGAGGTGTCACATCACTGGGAAAAAGGTAAGGAAAGTAACCCTCGAAAGGCTAGAAAGGAAATCAAAATGGTACCAAAAAATAGGTTTGAAAATAAAATAACTATGGAAGAAACATGAAATTAGAGCAGAGAGAATGTAGCAAAGAAGGGGGTGCTGGAAAGGCTTGTTCCCCAAATTACCAATTCAGCGATGATAAGTTTATGTGGGATGAAGCCAGAGGAAGTGGCTGATCTAACCATCGTTAAAACGGCCAGAGGGAAGATGAAATGAATGAACAAATACATTAATCAATTAAAGTGAAATACAAGTTTAAATGGCCAGAAAGACAGCACTCATCAATCCTTTGCAGATTTTGACCTCTCGCCATATGATGATTTCTATTCTGTGTGGCAGGAAATCACAGAGAAGGTGATAAGGGCTTAGGCTTCTCTTTGGAAAATAAATAAAAAACGCTATTTAAAATGTAGCAAAAACCTACTCACAATTCACGTTGATGTTTCCTGGGGCAAGATAACACAATATAATATCAGATTTCATTGGGTAGAAGCAACAACAGTAGATTTCAGCCCTAGAAGAGCTGACTGTCTTATTTTTAACAGTCTAAAAATCACATGGCATTTTAAGAAGAAAACGAGAGATAGGCCCTGACTCTTTACAGATATGAGATATATACAAAATGGCCGGGGAAATGAAGTCTCATATTTTACACCAGACTGTGTTGTTCTTGATCTTGGTCACTTACTTGGCCCCACACCGACTCAAAGGCAATCATGTAACAGTGAAACCAAAGGAAGAAAGTCTCCTGGAAGACACAGACTCTCAGATACCACGTAAAAACGGGACAGAAGATGACAAGAGGAAATGTTTTCTTCTCAGAGGATAAGTGAGACATGAATTATCATATCAACAGCATTAAAGAAATAGAGAACATCAAAAAAGAAACCTTGAATTGTTTAAATAAAAAGAGAAGTATTATTATCTGCTTCAGAATACCCTATTTCTTCTTCAAATTCCTCATTTGGGGGTACAATTTTTCTTCTTCTAAATTCCTAACTATTAGACATAGCTCAGTTTTCAGGGCTTTGCTCTGTTCTCTTTCCTCTTTCTCCAACCATAAATCACCTTTAAAATAATCCTAAAATTCTTAGATTTGCTGCTGTGTAGCTTTTTCACACACCCAGGAATTTCGGGTTATGGCTCTTCATTTGGAAGTCAGATATAGCAATGTTTCTAAATCCAATTCTCCACTTTTGTTTCCACAACTATGATCAAATCGAAACTGATACCCTCTCTCACCTAGATCACTGCAATAGCAGCTCAAGTCTGAGCCATCCCAGACATGCCGCTAAGTCTTAAAATATTCTTCTTAAAATATTCTGCCTAGATTGTCTCTGCCTGAATGCTTTCGTGGTTCCCTCAAACCTGCAGAGAAGACTACAAACTTCTCCCCTGAGTTCATGACCTTCCATTATCCATCATTCACATTGCTAATTATTTCTCAAACAAAGCCTCTATCCCAGCCTACCAAGTCTCTATTTGCTCAGTATCTCTGAAGCACACAAGTAACGTTGCTAACACTATGACGGGTGGGATGGAAGTTTAAAGATGTCAGATACAGTAATCAAGAACATTCTGCAAGAAAATTGAAATAGGATTCATACAAGTCTATCTTACTCCAAAATAATTGTCCTACAACCACTAATATCTGAGTCTTTTTCACTTAAAAGCTGATGCTCTTAACCACTCTGCCCTGCATTTTTTAAATTAACCAAACATATATAAGTTAGAAAAAAGTCTAGCTCTGGTCTAACTTGTGCAATTTTCAAGGGCAAGTAAGTATATATTTAAAGATTGATGTCTTACTGAACTATATATGCCAAAATAAATGAAAATGCATCTGGCGAATCTTGTTCCTGATGCAAAATCAAAAACATAGGCATTAAACCTCCCTGTGAAATCAGAAAACATTTCTGTGAGCTAATGAAAATAGCTTCTGGAAGGGAAAACTAAATGGGTATATATTCCTTATTTCCTTCTTCATTATGGCAATGAGCTACATGTATACATATTTGTCTATGACAATGAGCTACAAATAACGTGCTTTCGAATTTACCTCAGTTTCATTCTCTCCTCATATTAAAATCAAAGCACATGAACAGCAAAGCTTCCTTTCCTAGTAGTGCCGACGTCCCCAGCTCGCAAAGTGGTGGCCTAAGGACTCAATCTGGCCTGCATGTGTGTGCCATTGGCCCTCACAGTGTTTGCCTTTTAATTGAATTAGTCTTCAACATTAAAAAATCAAGACATTTCTCATAAAAATCCAGATTTCCACATTTTCTTGGAAAATACAGAGATCTGGAAACACTGGGCCCACATTCCTGCCCCTAGAACTCCCAAGTCACTGGCAGGCTCCTTCTAGACGGGGCTGAGCTCTCTAGCTCACTACGGCCTGCCCGGCCCGTTTACTCATGGCTCTCCTCTGGGTCTGGGAGACATTTTGCTCCACATCCCCAGGTTTTATAGACAATCAGAGATTTGAAAAGTGTTTGTAGAGGAAGAGAGCACAATGAAGAAAATGGGAAAAACAGAACCGAGGGACTCAGAACATCTTTGCAGCTGTTTTGTTAGTGCGTTTGAAATTATTTGTTGAGATACTTTCCTGGGAAGATGAGAAAGCAGTGCATTGAGCTTCCTTCCACATCTCCTGATCTCTTTCCATCTTACCTGATACTCTTAAAACACAATTTAAAAAAATAAAAGGAAGGAAAGAAAAGAAAACTAAGAAGATCACAGAATCATGTCAACTTCCTTTTTCCAGAACTTTTACCTCTGCCCCATCCCACTCCTCACTTGGAGAGACAGCATAGTTATGAGATGAACAAATGTTTTAGTCATATAGAAATTTTAACAGCAACTCACAGAATGAACTAGAATGCAATAACACAACAGTTTGATGAAGAATAACATTATAAGCATGAAAAGTAACCTGGGGGATCGATGGGGATAGAAAGGGTGTGGGGACGGTAAACCAAACCAAAAAAAGGTAATACTGGGGAATGAGGCAAGGGGTAGTCTTAAAATTGAATGAAGGAGACTCAGTAGCATCTTTCGATGTAAAAAGCATCTTCAGTGAGGACATTTTATTTTATATGTGTATTTTTAACAGAGCAGCCTCAGCAATTTCTAAGAGGTTATTATGTCACTTCTTTCTATACTTCTGAATAAAAGGAAACTGTGATTAAGCAGCAATTCATAATTTAAGGAACAGATAGAATTCATTGGACATTTTATAAGAGCATTTCCAGTGGCTTCCCACCTCTGAGAAGATAGTTTCGATTTGTGCGCTGTAATTAATCAGATAGCTTCAGCCAGAGAGAATTCATCAAAGAAAATGGAAACTTATTTTTGCGTAATTAGCTACTCTGGTGATTGATCAGTTCGTCACTTTATTTTTTCTGTTCACTGCCAATTCTGATGAGATATTTTACCTTATTATCTAAAAATCTCCAAATGGAAAAAAAGAAGTAATAATTTTTCATGCCCTGTTTAAAGTGTCATTGAAAAGGATAATAGAAGAAAAACTCTTTGAGAAACTGGTTCTCCGCACTTTGTATGTGAACGCCTTTGAAATTTTGGAATTCTATTTTGAAGTTTGCATGGAAGGGGCTCCGTTCCAAAATGCAAGGATGGGACAGCAGATGAAGTCACAAAGCCAGGACTTACTGGATGATCAGGATGTTAAGAGGAACATTTTGGACTCTCTCATTTTAGGTTTAGGACAATCCATTCAAATCTTCTGGAAAATAAAGGGAAAACTGAACTAATTGGAAAATTATTGCCATTCTTTTATCCCCCCAAGCTACCAACAATTTATTAATGCCTTTATTGCAAATCTCTTGTATTTTTCATTTGGCAAACAGATTTTCTTCACTGCTTCATACTGAGGGAGACTACAAGGGAGTGATGTCTTCTCATGTCTAAAGTAAACCATATGAATGTGTAAATTTAGACAAGTGGGAAAATAAATGGATGGTTATTATGCAAATAGTAAAAGCCAAATGGGTATGTAAGATTTCTGAGACCACAGTGGCGCCAAAGATATGTTCTCTTTGCTGTTGCCTTTGAGCCCACAACCCTTCAGAACCGAAACCAACTCAAGAGATTTAGCTGTCAGCCCTTAGCTCAGAGTATTGCCCCTTTTTCTTGGTTGAAAGTTAGACTGGCCAGTCCTACTGTAGATAAGCATATGTAAAGAAGATAAAGAATTAAGAGAAAGAATTTTACTATAAATGAATAAATATAGTTTGAATATTCTTTCAAGTCTACCAAAGAAACATGAATTCACTAACAGAAAACTACCTTGCACCTTTCAAAACATTTATGCTTGACCCCGCCCCCCGCAACCACCCAGCACACAAAGTACTTTTCAGCTATGAAATCATTTCTTTGAAAAACTAGAGGATCTTCCAAGGTAACTTGGAGCAATACTTTCTAACAGGTATATTTTACAGTGATTAGATTCTTTAGGAATAGCAACTACTAAGTTTAAATTCCAGCAAGTCAAAAGTTTTGTAAAACTCCTGTTGCCCTTTTGAAGTTGCAGACTAAGATGCCTCTTCTTTCCTGGACACTTGGTCAGACTGAGACACCCAGGTATGTACATTTGATGAAAGCTCTTCTGAACCCTCTATCTTTAAACTACCCAAGTATAAAGGGTACTTATTTCCCTTGAGTCCATCGAAATTATACTATTGATAACCACTAATGCCCTTTGAACAAATAAATCAAGAAGATTTTTCCTATGCATCATTATTCTGCATCAAGGGTCTCTGGTCTTCCCTACCTTCCAGCCCCTCTGGTTAAGAGCTGAAGTTTCGTGATTAATATTTGATATTTCCCCTCTCTGACCATCAGATTGTCTTTTTCTAATCCCAACTACCTGTCACTTAAACAAGAAATGATTTGTTCATTTAACCAATAGATGCTTGTTATAACCCTCTACACAAGAGATGAAGGTGAGGACTCAATCTCAGGGGCGGGAGACCCCGAGGTCTCCCTGTTCCTCTGTCCTCTCCACTGTGGCTTTACATGTTTTGGATCTCTGCCACTGCGGATATCAAGTGGAACAGAGGAGAAATGAGAGTCTGAGACCTGCTGCTGGCATGTGGACCTGTGGTTCTTGACTTGACCATTTCATCCAATTTCCTGTATGGGTTCATTTATGGCACTTGTAGAACTAAAAGACACACCAAGTATCCCACAAGCCCTCTTGTATCCATCAGTGCAAATTGTCTCTGCAAACACTGGTACCCAAAGGGGATCGTAGAGTCAGCTAAGGGCTGTCATTTCTGCCTCAACTCATGGGCAATACTGAGGAGTTAGGATTGTAAATATCATCCAAGGAAAAGAAGGACACACTAAGGCCAAAGTTCTTAAAAGTTACCTTGCATTTGACCCTTCAGATTCCCTCTCCAGTTTTCTCCTCTCTGCCTTGCCCCAAGAGGCTGATCAGTATGGATTACATCAATAGGACTCCAGGGCTTCCAGGTTCAACTGGGTTTAGTCAGCTGGGCCCTCAACAGGTGTCTGAGAGAGGGAAGAAAGCGAAGTCACACATTATTCCCCTGGTTCTCTCTCTTGCAACGTTGCCTTGGATGGAGGCCCCCTCAGCCTCACCCCTCTACAGGGGGACTTCTCCAACACCCCACTCTCCCCCTCTGCCTTCCAGTGACACTTACCTCTCTCCTCAGGCCTAGCAGGAACAGATACCCTGCTGCTAGCTCTGGATTCTGCACTATCCCTTGTGGCTCACCTACACCCTGCCCACACCTTTCTAATTAGTGTGCCTAGAAATAAAACTCTGTGAACTATCCTAATTTTAGTGTGCCTCCTATTTCCATCTGGAACCTGGACTCAACTCTAGGGATTTTGAAATATACATATTCTAGACCTCACCCCAGACCCACTAAACCAAAACTGTTAGACGTGAAGTCTCAGAAACCATTTTCAGCAAGCCTCTCAGTTGATTTTTATACAGTATCAGGGAACCACTGGCCCCAAACAGGAGTTGGCAAACAATGGCCCAAATCCAACAAAACCAGCAAAATCTAACCCACCCCATGTTTGCATGAACTAATGGTTTTTACGTATTTAAAGATGCTTTTTAAAAAATCTAAAGAATTTGATGACATGTTAAAATTACTGAAATTCTGTCCATAAATAAACTGTTATTGGAACATAGCCGTGTTCATTTGTTTACATTTGGCTGTGGCTGGTTTGGTACCACAGTAGCAGAGTTGAGTAGCTGCAACAGAGATTCTGTGCTCTGAAAAGCCTGCAATACTTACTGTCTGGCCCTTTACAGAAAATGTTTGCCTACCCTGGTCTTAAGGGAAGGATATATTCCTATTCTGGATCTCATGCTAAGGCAATTCTCTATTCTTTATTTAGACTAAAGACTAAGGTCACTTCCCAAATCTTATAGGTCACTCACTATGCAAAGAAAGGCTATTCTATGCCTTTAGAATGACAATTCCAACCTTGATGTGGCCTGGGATATATTTATTCATTAGGAGCGTTCACATGAGCATATAGCAAGTGTTGAAGTATTTCAGCCAGAGCTAATGGACGCTACAATTTAATATGTTTCAGCATCCTGACTTAGAATCTCTGTTCCAGCACTTACACGTCTTTGATGTGTTATAGTTTCACATGTACATAATTTAAGAACTGCCCCATAAATTATAAAAAATAGGGAAAATGTTATGAAAGAGTATAGCACAAGACACTTAATAGGATAGTCCATAGCTATTAATTACGTTACCTCCATCCTGTCTCAGTACCATTTATATACTTCAAAAGTCAAGAGACAAGGACCAATTTTTTCACTGGGTACTTTCTCCAATGAACTGAAAGTTTCCAAGCTATTTGGGAAGGTAAAACAGGCCTTAGAAAAGTACTAATGAGAAAAGGAGCATGGAAGAGCTTTTTATCCTAACACAATAGCCCACACCCTGTGGGCACTCCATAAACACTAACTGAATTGGATTTTATTAGGCTCTTAGACCACATCCAATTCCTTTGCTGTCTCTATCATCAGAGAAGCTGGCTTCAAGTGTATGGAAATAAACAATTTACCCAGTGGTCTCTGCTTTGAAAAGAGAACTTACACATAGCAGTTGAGACATTGTGCTTTGATGGATTCTGCCCTTGGGGTCTGTTTTAAAAGTGTAGCTTCAGTTCCTCTTTTATCAGTATACAAAAGTTTTCCAAGAAACACGAAGACTTTAAGACTTGTCACATAGCATACATCATGTTGTAGAATCATCACATTAGTAACAGTACTACCAATTGAAATTGCCTTCAAGACAAATGAAGACTTGCTATGACCTAAGAATGGCAGATTGGAAACAGAAGGTAAATCTATCACTGAATTGTCCTAATTTTGTACATGCTTATACAGATATATGATATTACCCACCACCTTTCCAAAGATATGATAGTTCCATAATGGTAAAATAGCTTAGAGATGACCTCTTCAAAGGATTTCCAAGTTAGAGCCCTGGGGGTCTTTGGCAATATAGGAGGCAGGGAGAGCAAAATTGGATGTTTTTCTTCAATCCCAAACACTTCTTCAATCATAGAACTTTTTGTTTGTTTTGTATGTTGGAGTTTTACATAATATTTAGTTTGAAAAAATGGGTCTCACCAATAAAAAAAAAAAAATAGGCTAACTTAAGTGCCCTATCCCTCTCATATTGCAAATCAGGAATTGGCCAACTTTTTCCATAAAGGGATACAAGGTGAATACCATATTTTAGGCTGTGCCTGCTATATGGACTCCATCGCAATCACTCAACTTGACCATTGTAAGGTGGAAACAGCCACCAAAATGGGCTCTGCTCATGGTGAGGCTGCCCTCTGCACTGTTGCCTCTGCAGCCACTGTCTAAACAAAGAGGAAGAGAAGCCTCTGAGAACAAAGGCAATTAATACAACTCTGTCTGACACTCCTTTCTTCATCCTTGAGTTCAGTACTGCTTTGACCTTTCCCACATCAGGAGTTTCAGTTTCTTGTAACACCCTCCTCCTTCACAGGTTAGTAAAACCCAACTGGAAGGAGCAGTAAATCAAGCCATAGCATATGGGAAGTACCACGTACTCCTGTAATTTAAAGAACATATAAGCAATGAAGAACAGGAGAAACTACAATTGCTGTGATGTACATCGGTTCTTATGACAGTTGCAATGAAAATAGAAAACTGTTTTAGCATAACATTCTGGTTACAGTCTCAAGATGGTTGTGTTGTGGTTTTCCTTGGCTAATCTGCCCAGTCAACAATAGAGATCTAAAATTGCTTTGGAAAATAATTACAGAAATTTACAATTCAAACGTCCATAAAACGTGCATCAGAATTTTAGAACAATTTAAAGAAACAGTTCTCACGAGTGGATTCACGTCACCTTAAGCTATGAAAACCAGACTACCTCTCTACCCCTCAAAGCGTAGCAAGGTATTTCAAAAAGGTAATTGATCATTTTCACTCTTTTACGTTTAGTACCTGGGTTCTCTAATCCTAATTCAGAAGTTGTATCTGCTCTTCCAGAGCCCTCTTCCCCCCAGAATCATATTGACCACAATTGTAGTCTTAAAAAGAATCATTGTTTAGCATCTTTTGCTGAAATGCACACCGTGCTACATCCAGACAGTGGATACCACTCGGCAAGAAAAAGGAGCAAACCAGTGATAAGTGCTACAACATGGGTGAATCTCAGCTGCATTACACTGAGTGAAAGTGGTCAGACTCAAAAGGCTGTCTGCTGTAGAACTCAATTACATGACATCCTGGAGAAAGCGAAAGTATGGGGACGGAGAACAGATCAGGGGCCTCCAGGAGGGACTATCACGGGCACAGAGGAATCTAGGAGAGGGGGCAGGTGATGGAAGTATTCTATTTCTTGGTGTGGTTGTGGTGCTTACATGGCACACATTTATTCAAGTTCATAAAAACTGCATGCTTAAAAAGGGTAAATTTCACTGTATTTAAATTGTACCTCAAAAGAAAAAGTGCTGTATCTGACACTCATGAAAGCACTGTCTCTGGCCTCCAACATTAGATAATTTATTTGAGGGGATTGGAAATATTCCTAAAATTATAGACAAAAATTTTCTTTTGCAAGCTTTATTAATTATCAAATAGATTGGCAGGCCAATAATACTTCATCTTTTTTGGAAACTCAATTTTGACATCATTTGGGATTCATATTAAAAGTTGTACATGCGGCACAAGCCAATAGAAAAATCACACACTTACAAATTGGGTATCCCATCAGGGTTTGGGTCCATAGGTGGTCTCCACTGCATAGGGCCTCTGCCAAGGAGCTCAGGAGCAAGTCAGGCTCAAGAACTGTGGTTAAGATTTAGTAAGTGCTGATCTATGCCAGGGATTTCTCTGAACTTTATATATCTTGTGTCATTTAATTCTCTCTACAATGCTAGGAAGAAAGTGTTATCACCGTCATTTTTTGCAAGTAAGGAACGAGAAGCCGAGAGAGGTAAGTACCTTAGGTCACACTGCAACCAATGGAACAAGGGTCAATGGGGTTAGGCTGTTTGACGTGAAAGGCCTGAACTAGGCCTTGAAAACAATACTGGGGACCAATAAGGGAAGCACACTGAGCAGGAAACGTGTGGCTGAGCTTCAGAGGGGTGTCCACGTGGGACATGGGAACATAGGTAAACTAGCCCCACTGGAGCAGGAGGCTTTCTTTAGAAACAAAATAGAGCAGAAAATTAGCAAAGAGAAGCTTGCAAAAGACACTGAGAGGCAGGCTAATAAACGCAGCATTTGTTCTATGGATGCCTTGACCACACCCCATTGGAGATACCCAAAGAATAGAACAGTCATTCTAGACAAAGTTGATTTGAATATGGAAATGAAATAATTAGGGTACAAGATTAATCAGACAGTGGTTGTCAGGACTGTCCATAAACTCCCTGGCAGCAAAGAGATCCCATCAGGCCGGAGTTGCTGGGATCGGAGGTTTCCACATCTTATCTTGCCCCATGTCCACCTCCACACCCCGAGTGTCCCACTCTTACAGATTAGATGGCTGAGGCTAGTGGAGGGTAAATGATCTTCATGAAGTCCCACTGCTGGGCTGACGCAGATCTGACACTGAAGCCCAAGGGCACAGGACTCTTCCTTATGGACATGGGGCTGGAAGCTCTTTAAAGTGACGCAACCCACCAGGAACATTCAGACTAATCTTTCCCAACGTGAAAGAAAGCATCTTAATAGATTACATGACAGAAGAATTGGCAGTACTTGAGAACTGGCTGGATATGAGAGAAAGGAAGAATCAAAGGAATCAAAGGGCCTGGAGAAATAGGGGTCTCACTGACAGAAGCATGAAACTCAGAAATAAATTCCCTAAATGCTGAATTTCTATTGGTTTTACAAATGTGGGAAACTCTCACCTATGAATCCAGTTTCCATCTCCCTCCCCATGGCATCCTAGCATTTCTTTGACTCATTAAAGAAGACAGCTAGGAAAAAGCAAGCATCCACCTTGGACAAATGAACTTGGCCATCTATAGACCAACCTACAGAGTAAATGGCTGAGCAAGGCCAAGTCTGCCACTCAAGTCCTCAGATCCAAGGTTCTTAGGCCAAAAAGGTGTGACTTCAATGATTTCTCAAGAGTCTCAAGTTTTCCCTAACTCCAGAAACTTACAGAATTCCTTGATAATAAGCTTAATAAGAAAGCACCCTTGGAAGTCATTTAAATATTATAGAAAAGAAAAATACACAGAAATAGCCACATGACCCTTTCTTTATCCTTTAACTTTAATTTCCCATTTCTTCAGCAATAACGTACTGAACACTGTGGATCAGCACTGCACTTGAGTTAGAAATACAAAAATAGTTTACCAAAAAAAGGTCCATTCTTGTTCTCACAGAGCCCATAATTTGGTTGTCAAAAAAGGATTACAAATAAAACTTTTGAATTAAGTCTCTCAAAATTCTTTTAGCATTTCCCTTATATCAGAGCCCAGCTTGTTAGCAGTGATAACAGAGCAACAAATTTTATTCCCAATGTTTTGCATTTTGCTAAGGATATTTGCTATTGTTTTCATTTCCTCTTTACTCTTGAAGAGGTAGCAAGTGAAAGCCATAGTGACCCGTATTTGATGGTCATAAAAATGCATCCCTCAGACCTCCTGCCATGGGGAATGTAATTTACTGACTGGTCCCAGCTGCTCTGCTCTGAATCCATCACCATGTTCCTGCTAAGACCACACTTCCCACAGGCTACTCTCAGTCAGTGACTGAAATACCCCCACAGACCCCATTCTGTGAGATGCGGGATTCTTCTCCCAGGGACTGTGACTTGAAGACTCCCTGTCAGCCTGGCTGCAAACTTCCTTAGAACAGAGCTGCAGTCTGAGACTCAGATCCCATCTGCCTTCCTTCTCCTCCAGGGATCAGACATGCCCTGTGCTTCTAAGACACTCTCCACCCTGTTCAGCTCCCTGCCCCTTTCCCCTCACAGGAATTTCCCCAACAAATCTCTTCCATGTCTAATCCTGCCTTGGTGTCTGCTTCTCAGAGGACTCAAATAAACACAACATGCACAAGCAATATACTTTTTCAAACTTGCTTTTACATGAAATTCTCCCTCACTTATACTACCAAAAGGAGTATCCTTTAAAAGGGACCCTATTTATAGACACATGCTGTTTTGTTGCTTTATGTAGTATAGGAATTTTTGAGATAGTTTCAAAAGTGCATGCCTTGTCTTCGACACTACATAAAAAGCGCGTTTTTAAATTTATTTAATGAAGAGAAAAAACACCTTATTCCATGGGTTCTGGTCTAAAGCAGAGTTGAGGGGCTCTGCGGGTTAGTGGGCAGCTGTGGACAGAGACCTCACACTCTCTAATTCTGGTTATTCCTCTTACTAATCAGGTAACCTCAGACAAGCCATTAAACTCCTCTGAACCTGTTTCCTCTATAATATGAAGATAATAATATCCTCCTTGCTAACTTCAAAAAAGCTGCTTCAAATGATTTAATTATGTGAAAGTGCCTTGCAAACTGGAGTACTATACAAAAGTAAGAGACTATGACTGTAGTTTAAATAGTGAATATGATTGACCAGCTTTTTTCACATTTCCTGAGAGACAAGCACTAGATATAACAAAGTAATTTCACATCAAAATATATGCATCTTAGTTGCAAGGTGAGAAAGATCCGAAAACTAGCAGCATGGCACTTCAAGTTATACAGTGTATAAGCCAACTTCAAGACATCTAAGTAGGCTACAAAGTAATAAATTGAACGTTCTACTGAAATTACCTTACCTCCTACAGAGGAGAGTAAATGTAAGATGCTGGCTTAACCACAGTGGTTGAATGAACCTTAGAACGAAATACACATATAATCCTTCCAATCTGCTTAACTTAAGTCATAATAATAAATCTCACCACACCAGTAACTTGGGGTTTCCCCTGGTTTGGTTATAAATCACTTTTAATAGAAATAAGAGAAGAAAAACATTCTCAAGGGTCTATGGGTATATGTGAATATGTCTGTTTTCTCCCCCAGTACTGTGGTTGAATTCAGGTGTCTCTGTGTGACAATGAAGCTGGAAAAGAAACAGTACAAAAGAAATAGCACAAGCCTTCAGGAATGTGGCTTAATCTTTGGTGTAAATATAGGCCGCTACAAACTTGATAGGACTAAAACCTATGAGAAATTTCTTTGTAATCCTCTTAATCCTAAAAGCAGTAGCTTCCATTTAAATTCTGAGACCTCAATCAAACAACATTAGAAAAATTCTCCTCTTCCTGGTTAATTGCAAAATAAACAGATACCTTCAAAGAGAAGAAGGTTGACTTCTTTGTTGACTACCTTAAAATAAAGGCAATATGTAGATGATGCTTGGTACTGTTAAACTAACTCTTTCCTTCCCACTGGTGTTTGCTTTGGGTTTTGCATTTCATTACCTGTGTTAAGTATCTCTTTGTATGAAGATGGGGAGATATATACACATACCCATACCCCTTCACAAGAGACACCCTGTAAAGTTGTTGGATATGACAAGCAAAAATTAACTTTCTTTTCATGGTTAATATTTCCCCCAACAAAGGGAATGATTGCAACCCAACGATCAGTTGCAAATATCCTGTCTGAATAAAGGCAACTCTGCTTCAAAGTAAAACTGACCCTCTTGCTCCATCTATAACACTTTTTTAACAGTTTTGAAAAAATCAGGAACAAAATAAGCCCAGTTCCTTGAGGCTGCATAAAGTTACCTTGTATCACTAACAGCTAAAGTTCATCTGCAGGGATGTGACAGTTGTTCCTTAACTATTAGTAACCTGGGAATGTCAGTCCTTGCAAACTTTCCACAAAGGTCCCCTTCCTACCACTAGAAAATTTGCCTCACACACACTCTACCTAAACATCTCAAACACCCAGGCCATATAAAATGAGGACTGAAGAACTGAGGATGCTGGAAGTTTCTATTTATAGAATGTCCTGGAACAAAAACAAAAAGAGGTTAGAGGGCGATTAAAGGTCACATTTCTTCAGCCCAAACACCTTCTTTAAGGTAGAACCAGCTTTCATCAGCTTTTCTAGGCTTCCATGTCCCAGATTACCCCCATGTACCCATCCAAACAAAGCTTCTAAATAACTCTAAACAAGTACAAACAAATGCATTCTTAGTGGGGTTGCACTTTCAAATTTAAACACTCTGAGCTTGCTTATGTGCATGCAAATAAAATGTCATGCTCATCAGGGGAGCATACTTTGGCTCAAGTAGTATATGGTAAATGGCACATAATCTGATTGCGGGAAAACATCTCTATGCCTGAGGAGAGTCACTTTGGCTGGATTGCTTGTGATGCAATCAACCGTGTCACATATGCCACAGGCAGAGACAACCTTACCCTTTCACGTACAATGGCACACAGTCCTTTCTCTGACACCACAGTCAGTCCAATCATTCATTCAACAAATATATGCAGAGTACTAACAGTGTGCCACACACTCTTCTAGGTATGAGGTCATCAAAAGTGAGTGAAACGCTGCTCCTGGCCCCAGAGGTAAGAAGCAACCAAAAGTAAAAGTGCCTGTGATGCCCAGGAATATACACAGCAAAGCACCCACCAGATAAGAGGTGCTCAGTAAATGTGGGGTAAGTAGGAATTCAAATAATTTTAATAGAGAGGCACGCAGAGTGCTAGAGTGTACAGAGCTTAGAGTCATTCTCAACACACAATAAATATTTAGTGATTTAACAAATGAAATAACAAATTCTATGAGCACATAAAAGAAAAATTACCTAATGTAGGCAATGGCTTCCCTATAAAGTGACATTTAAGCTGATAAACAAGGTGCAGAAGAAAATTGGAGGCAGAGAGACTAATAGTCATTGGATGGCTGACTATATGACAAGTCATGTTAGCTAAGGTATTAACCTCAGACTACAGCTGCCTTGACTTGATGCTGCCTGGATCATGACCACCACATAGCTACTTTCACGGAAGCTACAAAGATTCAAGGCTGTACCTTCAGGAAAGGGGGATAATAGGCCTATGATACCTTCCTTGTAACAAATGCCTATCTGTTGTTGCTAAAATGCAGGGTAGGTAAAACACACATACACATGGTTACTAATCTTCCAGAAAGAAGCCCATGAATTCACCAAAAAGGAGGAAGGTAGAAGACAGGGACAGTGGAAGATGAGAAAGAACCAAAGGACAACACATGTCTCAAGTGGCACTAGAGACAATAGAAAGACCAGAAAAAATAAAGACACCAATATCAAAACAAAACATTTAACACCTTGAAATCATTTTATATCACTTTCAAGGATGTCATCTTGTCAAGGAAGCACTACAAAAGGAAAACAGGTTTCACAACAATAAATGTTCAGATTTTCAAAGAGAATATTTAACCTGAATTAGAACAAGACTATAGAACTAGATATTTCCTTGGCTTCTGCAGGATCACTATTATAAGAAAGGGATGTAGAATATGCCACCATAGAAGGATCCTCAGAACCAGTGATGTTAGGCTGGGATGTGACTGCTGTATTTGTTATAGATTTATCTCTATACACACAGAGTGTCTATGAAGTTCTTGTGCAATTTAAAATAGTCAACAATTTGGATCCAAATGGGAAAATGCAATTCATCTTTACAAAATTTCCTTCACAAACAATCATTCAGGTAAGTATTAATTACTTGGTTTACTCTGATATTTGTTATGTTTCCTTTCTAGACAAAGTAGCAATTCTCAGCAGTTTTCTCAGCCCGTATGTGAATTAGTGGAATGTGAAAGCAACTCCTGTGTCACACAACCACCCACGCCACTGTGCCACACTTTCTTCACAAGAACCATCTACTTTAATACCAATCCATATTAATAAAAAAAAAAGCCTGCCTAGCTTAATTCAAAGGAAATAATGCTCACTTGAGCATACTTTTCCTATACTTCCTGATTACCAGGAAGGTTGACGTGGATAGTGGTCTTACTGGCATTAGTTAATCTACTTTAATGTTTTGGGGGGGTTTTTTGCCACCCCCTTCATTACTATTTTGCTTTGCTAGAGTAAACATCAAATCAAATAAAGAAACATAATAAAAACAATCTTAAAATCCACTGTTTATCTTAATAAGTAGACATTTTCTTAGTTTCTATAATAAAAGCTAAAATGGTAGAAAAATAATTATTCACACATTTGATTTCTGCCTTACAGTTTAACAATTTTTCTAACACTGTCTATTTCAACCTTCATTAACCACCCTGAGAATTGAAAGAAAAATAATAAAAATGACCATTAATTTTTGCTCTCAAGTAGATGTAGTACATATACTTTCTCCTACTAAGTACAATTAAAAATCCTAGACATTATATATAAAACAAACATAAGATGACTCCTAAAGACAAGATAAATGCTCAAAAACACTATAGATAAATCCCATGTTTTATGCCTATCTATCAAAGTGGTCTGCAGTCAGGTCTTTAAACAATGCCTATAACATAGATAACCTTTCATAAAGATGGTTATGTAAACCTCCCAGTGATCATAATTTTGGAAGACATGACCAGCTATGCATATTTGTACCTTAAAATCTTGTTACATATGTGAATCCTTATGAAAGTTTTGAGACACACAAAAATCAAGAAATGTAAAGGAAACAAAAGAAGCCCTTGAGCAGCACCAATAAGCAGAACAACCTGAAACTTCCACAGGGAAATCAGAAACAACATTGTCAGCTGAGTTTCTTGGAAGCAAAATAATGGATCAAAACACAGTCTGTCTCAAAACTTTCATAGTGACTTACATGTGAAGAAAACTTTCTAGAGGGCAGGTAAAGGGCTTCATCATCTCCCAAGCTTTAACCCAGGGTATCACTTCTGTTCATAAGTCCCTGTTAAATATTTCTTTCTGAGAAACTGTACTTTTTAGCCTCTTTCCTTGTCCTCTCTCCTTTAGCCTTTGGGGATAGGTTTGTGTACATATGCTCCTGCAGAATACCTCTTCTCTAAGACAAAGAACAGGCAAGGGTATCTGTTCTCATTGATCTTATTAATAATGCTGTAAGTTATAGCCCATGCAACGAGAAAAAGTAATAAAATGCATACAGATTAGAAGAGAAAAAATAATATTGCTCTTATTTCCAGATGGCATAATTGTCTACAGAGAAACCCCCAGGAAACTATTTTTTTTAACTCCTATACTTAATTTTATTTTAACAATGTAGCAGGATATAAGATAAACATACAAAACTTAGTTTTTTGTTTCTATACATTTGCAATGAACAAACATGCACACACACAAAAAAAAAACTAAAAATAAAATACAAGTAATTATTCAAAAAACTTACGTGTAAACTATCACAACATTTATAGGATTTGCATGCTATACAATATAAACAATAAACTAGTTTACATGATGGAAAGTATCAGTTGTGCTGAAAAAAAAAAACAAGAAAAATATAAGTAAATGGAGATACAAGCATGCCCATGTATTGGAAGACTCAACCTAGTAAAGACATATTTCCCCCCAAAGATTCATGTAATTCGTGTCACTGCCATAGCAAGTTATTTTATAAATATAAGCACAATTATTCTATAATATTTTTACTAAAAGTCAAAGGAATTGGAATTCTTAAAAATAATTTGAGAAAGAATACTAAAGTAAGATGAATCATTCTATGTGATTTAAAAATATTATACAGCAAGAGTAATCAATGCTGTGGTATTGGCAGAGGGGTGGACATAGAGATCACTAAAATCTAGAAATAAACCTATACAAATATACACAAGTGATTTTTGGTCGAAGTGCAAAGGAATTCAATGTAGGAAATATGATCTTTTCAACAGTGTGAAGTAGAATTCATAGAACCAAAAACAAATAAAATGAACATCAAACTAAGTTTCATACTTTATTGTTTTGCTAGATATTACATTTGAAAGAACTGAGTATAAGGCACATGGGATCTATCTGTATTATTTATTACAATACATTCAAATTTACAATGGCCTTACAATGCAAAAGTTTGATTAAACAAATGACTGTTACATGTCTCAAGTGGAGGAAACATAAGGGTAAACAATTACACAATGTAATATGTCCAATAATTGACATAAGAATAAAATTTCTTTAAGAGAAAAGTACAGTTATCAAGAAAGTTACCAAATACCTTCTAGAAGAGCTGAGATTTAATCTGAATCTTGAAAGATGGGAGCAGTTTACCACTTTCCTTTTAGCATTTCAACCCTATGTGATAGAAGTTATTATCAGAGAAGGCTCAGTAACATTAAATCAATGACCCAAGGTAATACAATTTTCAATTGAAATGTCATTCTCTCTATATTTTTACCATGTTAAATTATCTAAATACTACATAACAGAAGCAAAATGCTAGAGACATAAGAAATTATAAAAAAAGTGATTTTTAAGAGAAAGACATTCACATATTCAGAGCATTTAGTGAGCATTAGCAAATTCCTGATATATCTTAGGCACTCAGGCATTAAAGATTAGGCAAAATCATAAAACTCAGAATGGGAAAGGGAATCATTCAATACTAGCTATGTTTTAGAGCCAATGATTCTCAAACTATTTCCTGCACAGAAGTTCTCATGAGTAACATCTTCTAATGCATACAATGATTTGGAGTGAGTGAGAAAATGATAGAAGCAGCATCTCTGGCTTCTATCTACCAGATGCAAATGGCAATCCTGACATACACCTCGTTGAGACAATCAGAAATATCTTGAGGATTACTAAAAGTAGCCCTGGGATATTCAACATTACCCCCAGTTGAGAATATCTGGTCTACTACTATTATTGCCATTCCACAAATAAGGACTGATGTTTGGAGAAGTTGAATAGATTGCCAAAATTCACACAACTATTAATTGAAGGAGTCAGGTATGGAATATATGTCAGCTTGATTCCCAAAGTCAAGTTTTCTCTGCTATACATAGTTTCTTATGAAGTGTTCACATCCTGGGAAGAAAGACAGAGCTGTAAACCAACATTACAAGATAATGTTGTGATTGATTCTCTAACTAAGGATTGACCAGAAGGCTTTACAGTCAAAATGATTGTCTACCTGGGATAGATAAAAAGAAGTAAGTGCATTTGTTTTAAATTCCTACAGAATAAATTCTCACAAACATAGTAGCTAAAAACAATGCATGTTTATTGTCTCACAGATTCTGTGGGTCAAGAATCTGTGGGCAAACTGGCCTAGGCTTTAGAGTCTCACTAGGCTGAAATAAAATATTTTCCAGGAGTGAGGCAAGTGATTGCAACCAGCTGGGATCAGTTGCCGCCCCCCCATGGAGGTGCAAGATGGAAGGAAACCTTTCTAAAGTTTTCAGTTGTTGGGGGAAGCTATTCATTGAGTGGAAATCTTAAAAGAATGGGAAGACTTGAACAGTATTTAGCAACCAGATTTGAACACCTATTTGAGTGGATTTGCCATAGGTTTGGGGTCTGGCAGGGCAGCCATACTGAGAAGGTCTTGGCAGCCAGGGGGCTGCCATTGTGGGAAGGTCTTGAGAAAGTCTTTACAGGGCCTAAAGCATGGCTAGCTTAATTCTGCCTGCTGAGATCAGAACTCCACCCTTGGGACAGACAGAGGGAGAGAACTGGAGTTAAGGGGCACTGCGAGGCCTGCTCCTGAAGGATTCTTGTGAGCTTTAAGATCCCAGCAGGATTTGAAAGTTGAGGAAACATTCAGGCAATCATCAAAGGCAACTAAGTTTGGAATAAGGACCACAGAGATTGCTGGCTGTGCCCTCTGTCTCCTAAGAAAACCACAGTGCCACCTGGTGTCCTGGTAACATAGTGCAACATATTGGCATCAAGGGCAAGGACTTCCATTTATTTAGACATGAGAAACAATTTGGCTTTGCTCAGGCTAAGGCCACTTCAAGACCTAAGTTCAAGAAGGCAGTGAGAAGGAAAATGGAGGACAAGGAGGTAAACAAGAAGAAAGAACACATGAGGAACCAACAGAAAAATTTGGGCAACATGAAAAACCAAAGCAGAGCAACTCCGCTAAGGGACCATGAGGCAGCTACTGCAGAAGACTCCACCTATAAAGAATTAATAGACTTGACAGAAAGGGAATTTAAAATATGAATGATAAAGACAACAAAACGAATGGATGAGAAAATGAAAAGACAGAATCAAAAGTCAGATGAGAGATATGTAGGATATAGAAAGGATATGGCAGAGCTTAAGGAAATGAAGAAGACAATCAGGGAATGTAAAGATGCAGTAGAAAGTATCAAAAATAGGTTAGACCATGGAAAAGAGAAAACCTCAGAGCTAGAGGATAAAGTTTTTGAGTTAATGAAGGTAGTTAAAGAGGCAGAAAAGAACAGAGAGAAAAGCAGAACAGGTGCTTAGAGAACTATGAGACACCATGAAGCACTCAAACACATGAATAATATGGATTCTTGAAGGGGAAGAAGATTGTCCCAAAGGAATGGAAGCCTTACTGGAGATTATCATAAATAAAAACTTCCCAAGTTTTACTAAAGACCCTGACACACTCCTTTCAGATGGATAATGAATCCCAAGTCATCTCAACTCAAACGGAGCCTCTCTAGACAGACTATAATTAATTTGGTCATTGTCAAGATGAAAGAAAAAATTTTGCAAGCTGCCAGGAGTAAGGACCAACTGACCTATAGAAATAGAGCCATTAAGATGACAGCAGACTTTTCAAATCTTCTGGGCCAGAAGACCATGGTCATCCACCTTCAATATTCTCAAACAAAACAATTTTCAGCCCAGAATTTGGTATCTTGATAATCTAAGCTTCAAAATTGATAGAGTAATCAAATCTTTTGCAGATACACAAACACTGAAATTTGCCAAAAGACCAGCTCTTCAGAAAATACTTAGACCTATTCTCAACATTGACCACCACAATGAACCACCAGCAAAGTAAACACCCAGAAGCTAAAGGTCAAAACTTAGCTTCTATAGTGGTACAAAGGATAAAACTACACAATAAACTTTTACAAAATAAGATGAATAGAACTCCACACTTATCAGTTCTCTCAAGAAATCTAAATGGACTGAATTCACCACTGAAGAGTCATAAGCTGACTAATTGGATGAAAAAGCAGAAAACATCTATATGCTCTCTCCAGGAGACACACCTGACCTTGAAGGATAAATCAAGACCCAGGGCTAAGGAATGAAAAACAGTATTTCAAGCAAATAGAAATCAGAAGAAAGGAAAGGTGGTAATCTTATTTTCAGATACAAGCAGATTTAAAGCAACTAAAGTTAAGAAAGACAAAGATGGACACTTTGTACTAGTCAAAGAAACAATACAACAAGATGGCATTTTAATTTTAAATATTTATGCATCCAACTTAAATGCTCCCAGATTTATAAGACAGATCTTAATGGGTCTGAACAATATGATATCCCATAACACTATAATAGTTGGGGACTTTAACACCCCTCTAACAGAACTAGAAAGATCCTCCAAACAGAAACTAAACAAAAATACAAATAATTTAAATGTGACCCTACAATAAATGGACTTAATAGACATATACAAAACACACCATCCCAAAGCTAAAGAATATACATTTTTCTCCTCAGCCCATGGTACATACTCCAAAATCAACCACATCCTAGAATACAAATCAAAGCTCAGCAAAATTAAAATGAAAATTATATCTTGTATCTTCTCAGACCATAGGCAATAAAGATAAAATTCAACTCCAAAAAAAATTCATCCCCACACAAAGACTTGAAAATTAAACAATCTTATGCTGAATGATAGAAAAAAGAGGAAATTGTTAAATTCTTCAAACGTAACAGCAATGAAGACACAAGTTACCAAAACCTGTGAAATATAGCAAAAGCAGTCTTAAAAGGGAAATGTATCACATTAGATGCCTACATTCAAAAAACAGAAAGAAAGAGCATCAACAAACTCATGAACCATCTTATGGAATTGGAAAAAGAACAATCTGTCTATACAACCCTGAATGTGTCCAATTTCATCTGATCTTGGAAGCTAAGCAGAGTCAGACCTGGTTAGTACTTGGATGGGAAAAAGAACAATCTAATCCCAAACTGAACAGAAGAAAAGAAATAACCAAATTAAATCAGGGATTAATGAAATTGAAAACAAAAGAATCATTCAGAAAAATAACAAAACAAAATTTTGGATTTTTAAAAAAAATCAACAAGGCAGTACCTGTGGCTCAAGGAGTAGAGCGCCAGGCCCATATACTGGAGGTGGTGGGTTCAAACCCAGCCCTGGCCAAAAACTGCAAAAACAAAAACAATAAAAAAGAAATCAACAAAATCAACAAACCTTTGGCCAAATTTACTAGAAAGAGAAAAGTAAAATCTCTAATAATCTCAATCAGAAATAACAAAGGGGAAATAACAATACATGTAACAGAGATATGAGACCATCTCTGAGTATTACAAGAAATTCTATACCCAGAAATTTGACAATGTTGAAAAAATGGATCAATACCTGGGATCACACCCTCTCCCTAGACTTAATCAAGAAGAAATAGATCTCTTGAAAAAGACAAATTTCAAAAACTTAGATCAAACAAACAATGAAAAATCTCCCAACAAAAAAGTACCAGATGGCTTCACACCAGAATTCTATCAAACCTTCAAAAAAGAGCTTATAGCCACACTGCAAAAATTATTACAAAAAAATTGTGAAGGAAGGAATCTTCCCCCAACACATTCTACAAAGCAAACATCACCCTGATGCCAAAACCAGGAAAAGATCCAACTAAAAAGGAGAACTACAGAACAGTTTCACTAATAAATATAGATGCAAAAATACTCAATAAAATCCTAGCCAATAGATTACAGCTACACATTTAAAAAGTTATTTATCACAATCAAGTAGGTTTCATCCCAGGGATGCAAGGCTGGTTTAACATATGCAAGTCCATAAACGTTATTCACCATATCAGCTCAGCGCCTGTGGCTCAAGCGGCTAAGGCGCCAGCCACATACACCTAAGGTGGCGGGTTCGAATCCCCAGCCCGGCCCGCCAAACAACAATGATGGCTGCAACTAAAACATGGCCAGGCATTGTGGCAGGCGCCTGTAGTCCCAGCTACTTGGGAGGCTGAGGCAGGAGACTCGCTTGAGCCCAGGAGTTGGAGGTTGCTGTGAGCTGTGATGCCATAGCACTCTACCCAGGGGGATAGCTTGAGGCTCT
>CAUYTI010051573.1:0-12379 GCA_963575145.1 Galago senegalensis
CGGGCGCCTGTGGTCCCAGCTACTTGGGAGGCTGAGGCAGGAGACTCGCTTGAGCCCAGGAGTTGGAGGTTGCTGTGAGCTGAGATGCCACGGCACTCTACCCAGGGGGACAGCTTGAGGCTCCTGTCTCAAAAAAAAAAAATAAATAAATAAACTGTAGACTTGTTGGGGGGAACCATTAATACCGGGTCCCAAGTATGAAAGGAGGTATATCCTCTTTTTTCTTTTTTCTTTTTTTGCCTTGTTTATAATTTTGTCCATAAAGATAGACAGAAATATAAAATGTATTCCTTCCCCACTTGTAAACAGGGACAACTGGGTCTCTTCCAGAGGGCTATCATGAGGAAGACAGATTCCTGCTGCAGAAGCATTTTAATTTAAATTCTTAAATTAAATTTAAATTTAATCTGCTGAGAGGCAATAGTATACAGTCTTTGCTGCCTATGCAAGACTATCTCCTTTACAAAAAAAGGTGAATAAATATTTGTCCTATGTTGAAAAACCATAATAAAATCAGTATAGGTGTTAAAGAGTCAAGAAAAAAAAGTCAGTTAACTTTAAAATTAACAAGTACTTTTCATTCTTTGAAATTATTCATACATAATAGATATTTACAAAATAATGTACATTTTTAAGTATATCTAACTGAATTTTCTTGAACATTAGACTTATTTAAACTAAATTAATGTGGCCTTCCACCATGAAAAGGTTCCCCACTTCTAGACTATACAATGTTAGATTAAGTTGTTTAATTTCTATGAGTCTGTTTTCCCATCTACATCAATATAGTAATAATTACCCTCCAGAGTGTTCTAATGACCAAAAGTAATACTATAAATAGCATACTTAAAAAAGCCAAGGGCTCAAAAATATAATCATTATTAACTATTTCCATCGGCTGGGAGCATTTCATGTATTCAACAGAAAACTCAGCTAGAAGGGACTTAACCAAAATGAAAACTTAACTCACATTAAATGAAATTCAGAAAAGAATGCTTCCAGGGCTACAGTTCAGGTGTTCAACACCATCATCCAGGACTTGAGTTCTTCTTTCTTCTCTACCCTCAAGGGCATGGTCACCTGACATGTGGTACCTGAAAGAAATCAAGGTCCTGTTAGTGAAGACAGAAGAAGGAGGGAGAATAGTCTTTGGGCAACCAACTGTACCTGCCGCACTATTATTCAAGTATGTGGTAATAAGGGGGCTTCCTAACCCCTCTGTTAGCATACTAGAGTGGATGAAAGACTTTAGGAGCTTAAAGTGAGCAGAGCAAGGTCAGAAAAATAAAAAACCTTTTAGAGAAATCAATAAATGAAGAAAAGGCTGCTATTGCTGATGATAGTAATGACCTTACAAAAGGAATCTCAAAACTTAAACAATAGCTTCTGTTTCATTTCCAACCTCACAGACCCTGCAGCACTTCCTCCATTGACCAAAACAGTGGCAGGGTGTGCAGATAGCAAACAACAGAAATCAAGTCAAGCTAACTTAACACAGAAATTCAATGAAAAGATTATAAGATGACTCAGAATCAATAGAAATGCTATAAAATATTAAAACACAGACAGGATCCAAGACTAGTTGTATTAGACACTGCCAGTGTCTTCCAGCGGGAAGTCTAGTTAGGAAATTCCACTAAATGCAACTGATATGCTGCCACTGGGCTATTACCCACTACTCATTCTTTGAAGTTTGCAGCATGGCCTCCAGGCTTAAATCCCAGGTGGGAAACTCCAAACAGCCAAGCCTAGTTCTCTTGTCTATACCCTAGAGGCCTAGGGATGAAGAAAGCAAGCTAGGCTTCCATAGCCTTCCCTTCAAACCTCAGCCACATAATTTATTTTGAAAACATATCCAACATTTTACTTCCCCATTTGAGGTCCTTACCATGGTTCAGAGCAGCCATGATCCAGCTACTGCTGGCCTCATCTTGTTTTACTCCCCCTCCCTCATCTAAAAACTAGGTATAGTGACCCCTCCTTTTCTTGAATGCCGTAAGCTATTTCTACACAGGACCTCTAAACTATCACTTCCATCTGAAATGGTTCCCCAGCCCCAACTATCAGCTAGTCCATATTCAACCATCTAAATGCCACTGTCAATAAGATGGCAAAATATAAGATTCTCTACTTATATTTCCCCACAGCAACAATAATGTGGGAGCCCAAGTCCTAGAAAAACTGTTATGAGAGGGCAGCCCTGACTCAGTTCCAGCCTCTCTCAGCCATAGTCCAGGGCCAGTACTACTTGCCAACATCCTTAGACAGGGACTCAGTGGAAACCCCTCCAGGAAGTTTTAGAAAACCACCCCCATCTGTACACCTGGTAACATGCCCTCCATCTGCAGACATTGAAGCAGACCCTCATCCCACACAAGCCCTACTGACCAAGGTCCTACAGACAGTCCAGTCTACCCAGAGACCAGACAGGTTCAACATGTGCTAGAGACCCTATTAACAGACACACCAACTGTGGACCCTACTGTGAATTCAGTAGCAGCCAGGGGACACAGATCCAACCTACAGCTATGCTCTCAGAAGCAATTATCTCAGCTTAGGGACCCAACAACATAAGGCCTTTACCTGTCAAAATCAGTCTTTTTTTTTCTTTATTGAATGGTAACTATGTACATTAATGCACTTCTGGGGTACAGTGTAGGGTTTTCACACACAATCCAAAATACTTCCATCAAACTGGTTAACACAGCCTTCATGTCATTTTCTTCGTTATTATTTTAAAATGTTCACATTCTACTCTTAGAAAGATTCACTTATACCCTTGTAAGATAAACCTCAGAAGTGATCCCTCCAATCCCCCTCCCTCCACCCATTCCCGCCTGCTCTCTGCCTCCCCCCTCCCTGTATTCTTAGTAAAACCAGTCTTTAAAGGCTGGAAGCAGTGTTCACTCCTTTAAATGCACAAACACCAACATAAAGCTACACAGATAATGAACAATCAGGCAAACATGGCAACATTAACGAAAACTTAAAAAGCTCCTGTAATTGACTGAAAAGAAGTAAAAATCAACAAATTGTCTGAAAATAATTGAAAATAACCATCTTTAAGAAGCTCAGTGAGATGTAATAAAACAGACAATAAATAGAATTAGGAAAACAATGCATAAATAAAATGTGAAGTTTAATAAAGCACTAAACTATTCTTTCATTCCTTATCTACTCTGAATGATTTTTCTGACATTTTTTTAATTTCTCTTTTTTTTTAACACTCTTCTGGAGCTGAAGAATACAAAACAGAAGTAGAAAAATCAATAGAGAGATTCAACAGCAGACTCAATTATGCAGAATAAAAATTAGTGAACTCAAAGACAGGTCATTTGAAATTAACCAATTAGATTAAGAAAAAAGACTGAAAAAAGAGTGAAAAAAGCTTGGGAGACCTATTGGATACCATCAAATGTATGAATATACAAATTATGGGAGTTCCATACAAAGAGAGAGAGAAAGCAGCAGAAAGCTTACTCCAAGAAACATTGGCTGAAAACTTCCTAGATCTTGGGAGGGATGTAAACTTTCAAACATATGAAGTTGGCCAGGCATGATGGCTCACACCTGTAATCCTAGCACTGTGGGAAGCAGAGGCGGGTGTATTGCTTAAGTTCAGGAGTTCAAGACCAGCCTGAGCAAAAGCAAGACCACGTCTCTATTAAAAATAGAAAAACTGAGGCAAGAGGATTGCTTGAGCCCAAGCTGGAGCTTGCTATGAACTATGATGCCATGGCACTCTATCCAGGGCAACAGTTGAGACTCTGTCTCAAAAAAAAAAAAAAAAAAAGACGTTTTAAGAGCCTTAAGAAAGATCAACCCAAAGAATATTCTGAGACCAAACTGTCAAAAGTCAAAAAGAGAAACTTGAAAGGAGAGAAAAGAGACTCATTTACATATAAAGAACACCCAGAAGACTATCAGTGGACTTACAAACAGCAGAAGTAATATATTCAAAGTGGTGAAAAACACTAATTCCATCTTGTCTCTCTCCCTAGACTAAGAGGCTGTAGGCAGGATAAGCAGGTCTGTCTTGCTCACTGCCAAAACATACAAGGCCTGAGAATGTGTGATGTACCATAACTGCTCTCCACTCAATGATTGATGATTTCTACCTCATTTATAAGCCATCTGGAATTCAATAGGTAATCTAAGTCATTGCTTCTCAAATTTTAACATACATAAGTCACCTGAGAAGCTTTTGAAAATGTAAATTCGGATTTAGGTGTGAACATTCTGGTTTTTTAGCAAGTTGCAGGTTACACCAATGATGCTGGTCTATGGACCACACTTTGAGAAACAAGCCAACATCTTATAAAATCTAGTAAGTCAGACAAAAAAGGACAAATATTGTATGATCCCACTTATTTGAAGTATCTACAATAGTCAAATTCATAGAAGCACAAAGTAGAATGGTAATTACCAGGGTTGGGAAGAAGGAGGATTATTGTTTAACGAGCAGAGTTTCAGTTTGGGATGACAAAAAAGTTTTGGAGATGGATAGTGGTGACAGCTGCACAACAATGTAAATGGACTTAATGCCACCAAATTGTACACCTAAAATGGTTAAAATAATAAATTGTTATGTGTATTTTACCACATTTAAAAAAAAACAGCTAAAAAAATTAAATAGACCCCAAGTCAATCTTGTTACAAGGACTCTTATTACCACAGGTCCAGACACAGTGGTGGGTACAAAGCCTACCTCTGGTACCACCTGTCTCTGGGTGCCTACATCAAAGACAGCATGAACATTAACTCTGCCAAACAAACTGAAGTTGAATAATGGTTTCAAAGAGTCTCATACATCAGCCAGATTCTAATTCTACTGAGACAAGCTGCAGAGATTGCAGAACCTGATTTAATTTGTATCAGTAACTATACAGTTATTTCCTGATACAATTTTCATTAGTTGAGACTCAGATAAGAGTTACTACCAGTTTACAACTGAAATATCTTATCCTCATGATATGGTGTCTACCAAAGTGAAATGCTTAACTGGAATCTGGCATACCTCCATCACAGAGACAGGTGAAATACAGGGTGGTCATAAAGTTCGTGTGCAATTTAAATAGTTACAACTATTGCACATGAACTTTATGACCACCCTGTTTATCTAGACCAGTGGTTCTCAACCTATAGGTTGCAACCCATAGGAACTGTAATAAAGGATTGCAACATTAGAAAAGTTGAGAACCACTGACTTTCAATTACGCTGGCTAGGCTTTCCCCAGAACTAGTCAACACCTTAACATTGAGGTTGTTTGGGCATTAAACGCTTCATTTTGTGATCTTTTGAATTTTGGTGATCTGTACATTACATAGTGATAATGTATGTCATTTATGAGACAAGACAGTAAGTGGAATATTACATTAAATGTTATGGCAAATAATAAAAGACTGTGTAATAAAAGATCACTGTGTCTCTACAATTTGAAACAAGAGTTAACCTCTCCCCTCCAGATGTTTACGCCTCCCCCAGGTTCGTACTAGTCCTGCGACCATGTAATGAAAACAAAAACCTCCATAACTGCCTATTTTTTATGGAGAATTTAATAAGAAAATGTGTTAAGGGCCCAAGAGTGGTCTGCTTACCTTGTTTGCTTTTCCAAAACTGTATTACGTAGTCTGTTGATGAAGTTCTTGAGAGAAACTTTAACTCAAACTGAGACTAGATCACACTTACCCTTTTTCCAAACATAATCAACTTCCTGCACAAATGATTTTAATAATGTGTTCAGTATGACCCACAGATTGGCAATAAGCAGCTTGCTACAGTGACTTGAGAGAAATTCTTTCAGCTTCTTTCAGGTATGTTGAGTGTCCTTAGATGCCATAGCTTCCCAGAATGCACAAAAACATTTAGTGTACATCCTACTGAAATTCTTATGTAATTGTGTCTTAGAACATACTAATTTTCTATTCTCATTTAGTTTGTAGATACAAAGTCTAACACCTACTGAAATACAAAGGAAATATCAAAGACACAATACTCATGCTCTCAAAATGTAAACAAGAATAAATATCAGGGTCCTTTACTGGCAGGTCTAGAAATGGGAAGAAAGTTTTGAAAGTTGAATCTAACTTAAAAAATAAAAATAAAATGCAGGGTTCCTATCTCCTGTCCTTTCTAACACGCTGTCCAGAGGACACATGGCTGAGGCCCAGAGCAGATAGAGGTTGGGTGATTTGCTGCTGACATGTGATTGTGAACAAGTAGGTAATGCCTGTATAGCCATTTATTAAAGAACCAGAGTCCAACTGTTGTGTGGAGCAGGAGAGATACCTTGGAAATCAGCCCAATGTCTTATGCCTTCAGTACCCTTGTGGTTCCAGTCATTATTCAAGGAGTGAACATCCTAGACTTTAGTGAATCAGCCATCAACAGTGAAATATAGTGTTAGGTTAATGGACTTTAGAGTAAGAACAATGATAGGAAAATGGATTTACTCCAATGTTAACAATTAGTAGATGTGAACCAGTGAAATTAAATGCAAAATAATTTGTTTTTAAAAAACAAAATCCCATTTCCACTTGTCACCATAAAGTCCACGCTCACTACACTCAAGTCAAGGACCTAGTGAGTGACCCTCATTTGATATTACATTTCTAATTATTTTGAGGTCACCTTCTACTTTGAACTATCTTTGCTCACTGTAACATATACACCTATCTAAAATGTGGCCACTCCTAACTGTGACTTTGATTAGGTTTACAAATATATTGGTGGCAATCACTAATAAAAGTGAATTATTCTCATCAGCACAGATCTATCTGAATTCAAACTAACATTTTTTTTAATAATAAAAGATTATGTGGTTTTTCAAAAGCTACATTTTCTTTCTTTGATGTCATTTTAACCACCTTGAGACATATATACACTTCTTTGGACTCTTACCTTTTTCAGTAAGTCTTTTCCCCACCATTAAAGTCAATGAGGAAATGGACTATGCAAATTTAATTCCTATTCAGTTTACACCTTTTATCTAAGTGACCACAAAATTTAAAGTTTTTTGAATTCCTATTCAGTTCATCCCTTTTCTCTAAGTGACCACAAAATTTAAGTTTTACCTCTGCAAAGTAGAACTTAAGTGACTCTACATACCTATCCTATTCCCTTACTACCCCAACCCCATGAGATCATATAACAAATTCCCATGTTTCACTAGAGGGTAATCATGGCCAGGATGAAGCATGAGCATTTTACTTGAAAATATTTTGCCCAAATTTTTTCAAATTGCCCCAGTTTCATAATGTGATTTTACCTAAATTAAACTAACAAAGTTCAAAAGCACATGACTACTTATATTTCCTTTAAAAACAAACAAACAAAAAAAAAAAAATAGGGCAAGCCCAGCACAGTGACTCACACCTGTAATCTTAGCACTCTGGGAGGCCAAAGCAGGTGGACCGCTTGAGCTCAGGAGTTCAAGGCCAGCCTGAGCCAGAGAGAGACACCCCATCTCTAAAAAGTAGCTGGGCGTTGTGGCAGATGCCTATAGTTCCAGCTACTTGGGAGACTGAGGCAAAAGAATCACTTGAACCCAAGAGTTTAAGGTGCTGTGAGCTATGACACCATGGCACTCTACCAAGGGTACCAAATTGAGATTCTATCTCAAAAAAAAAAAAAAAAGACAGGACCTCTCTGTTGCCCAGGCTGGAGTGCAATAGCGTGATCATAGCTCACTGCCACCTCAATCCTGGGCTCAAGAGATCCACTTGCCTCAGCCTCCTGAGTACCTGAGGACAGGCACACGCCACCATACCAGCTAATTTTACTTATTTATTTATTTGTTTGTTTGTTCTTTTGATAGAGTAGGCTTCACTGCATTGCCCAGGTGGGTCTTGAATTCTTAGTCTCAAGTACTCTTCCTACCTTGACCTCCCAAAGTGCTAGGATTACAGGTGTGAGCCCCCATGCCCATCCCTGATTATATTTAGTTTCAATACAATCAGTAGTTGATCCATGTCTTATAACTGGCAATAGCCACTCTACCAACCCAAGGAATAAATAAATCTTTACACCTTAAATTCCAATAAGCTATTTTGGGAGTCTGAAGATGCACAGAAAAAAAAGTTATGGGTTATGGGCACCCTGAAGGCTCACATAAGAGCAATGTCTCACTGCACATTAACACACATACTACCAAAAAAAAAAAAAAATACGAAGCCAATAATGCCTAAACTCTTTATTTTACCAACCAGTATTTCTGATTCTCTTTCTGATACTGGGTTTAAAACCTGAAGAGTCTACAAATGCAGCACTCAGACTTTCTATATCCAGGGAAAGGAACCAGAGGCAGGGAGGTCAGGCCCCAGGCTGTTTTCAGGTGGGAAAAGCAGTAAAGATTCCTCTGTAACAGTTAGTGCTAGTTTTGTAACTTAACTGAAATGACTATTTAACCTCTCCATTGTCCCCAAATTTTTCCCTATGGCATCTATGACACAAAAACACTCCTCTCTCAGATATATAATTCCACTGAGGAACAGAGGGAAGGGAGCGGGCAGAATGGACTGGCATTATGCAGGTACCAGCCTAACTTCTTATTCAGCCAGAAAATGGACTTCTGATTCAGTTTAGTGGCAAGGAGTTACATAAAACTGTAGCATGTCCTGCCTCTTTCTCCAAGTGAAGTGGGCTGGATTTTTATAATCGGAAGCATTTTCCATAGTAATGGTGACTTAAGCACCATAAGAAAATAAAATCGATCCCTATGAGTAATATAAGAGCTGATTCCAAGAATCCAGGGACACCCACATGGCCGGACATGACCAATTCCTCATAAATAGCTACATGGGACGCATAAAACACTTTCATCAACTTTTTTTGGTGGGAGGGTGGGACAATGCTTAGGAAATAGATGAGATGAATATCTATATTCCCCCCGCACCAGTAACTATAGATCTACACACACACTCAGACACACATACATATCCATTTTTAAAAAAGTTTTTCCTCTGTGACTACAAGATCCCAGAATCCAGCCTTCCTCAGACTGAGAGACAATGCCAATTAACTACACAGTTCTTGTGTATCAACATACTATAGAAGGTTCCTGCGTTATCTCCCAAGCTGAGGAGGCTGGCACAAAGAGGCCAATACTCATTGGGGGACTTGCTTTTTGTCTTAAATCCAATCTATTCAGCAACACTTTCAGGTCCAGGGGCTGGGAGAGGTTCTGTGGGCACAATATGGTGGATGACCTGATGGTCCCAGCCCACTGTGGTAAGGAGAGAGTGATTGAGCGGGGACCAAGTAGCATCTCTCACAAAGTCTCTGTGGGCCCGGCTTCTAAACCTAGAAGAAAGGAAAAAAAAGTTGGGGCACAGTAGAAGAAAAAGCAGACCCCAACACATCCAGGGCACTCTCTCTGTGTGCATTATACACTCTTCCTCATCTGTATGGCTTCATCATCAAGACACAACCCACAGGAATGTCGGCAATCATCTAATCCACTCCTTTACCTTCACAGAGGAAGAGAGGGCAGATGGAGTGAGGTAGATATAGGCCAGCATCAGGCAGCAAGTCATGGCAAAGAGCACAGTACAACTCACATTTTCCTTCTGGTGGCTTTTACTCTATAGCAGGTTGCATTTCACATAAGTGGCTCTTTATGAAGAAAGGGTAGACTGTCCCTTGTGGGAGAGTGCTGGAATGCTAGACCTAGAAATTCCATCCATATTTCTCCTCTACCAGGGACACAGCTGGTTATCAATCACCCCAGGAAGAAAACTGCTCTCAGCCAACTCTCTGCCTGCTTCCATCACCCAGACCCCTCACATACAGATGGGGAATTCTCTCCAAAGAGATAAAGCATTTTTCTGAAAAGGAAAAGGGCTTGCCCACCTGCTGCTCCCCCTCCCTGATTCCCAATCACAGAATTCTACTATATACTTACACCTCAGAAAGGCTGGAGTCCAGCACAGTAAGTGAGCAGTCTTCACTGAGAGAGGCCAGGAAGGGAACACTAGGAGAGGGAGAAAACAGTAAATTCCAAAACAATCTTGACTGGCCCACAACCATCCCCACTATACACTGACCCAAAGAAAGCAGCTTAACTCCCACTTTTGGCTAAGCCAGGCTACCACTCAAATCCACATTATAAGTTCCAAGGAAAGATGAAGCAATGAAGCAAAGCCAGGCTGACAATCATCCTGGCAAATAACCACTCCATCTGGTCTCTCTATAGATTCAGCCATAACCCAGAAATATAGGCACTTCCAACCTCATAGTCCCATAAGCCTACAATATTAATCATTTTGGGCATTGAGAGGAATGAGGACAGATTTCAGCCATTTTTAGAGGCTACACACCTGTAAAAGGATTAGGGTCTTAAAGGTCCTTGACATTCTGAAACTTCAGCTAAAGCACTATCTGCTTTAAAGAAATGCCTAACCAGCTAATACCTTACCAAAATACACATCCCCCTTACTCTTCCCATTCATACCTGCCAGGCCCCTGATAACAAAAAACAGTTACCTGTGTGGGGAGAACACCAGCCTAGTAACACACTGGGAATGTACAGGTGAGCTCAGGGCACAGCTTGCACTCTTGGTATCCACCAGGGAGATAGTCCCATTTTCGTCACCTATTGGAAAAAGAAGTAGCAGGTCACAGTGGTAAAGAGCACAGACTTTGGTGTTAGCTAGACACGGATTTGAACCCTACTTCCTCAAAATGGACAAGTTAACAACTCTGAAGATCAGTTTCCTGTTCCGCAAAGTAGGAATAATAAATCACTGGACAGTTGTGAAAATCAAATTAATGAAGTAGTTATTTTAACCACAAACTATGTCACCATATGCATGGCCTTATCACCATGATAGTTCCACACCTACCCACAGTAGAATGAAATTCCCTACATAGCAACTCAATTGCTTTGTGGCTGACTTTTAGCTCAGAACACAGAAGCTAGGACAATGAATCAGCAATTGAATCCACTGGGGAAAAAAAATCATGTTCTTTAAAGCAAAACAAAAACTACTTTGGGATCATCCTTCCCCTAAACCACTCCATTAGTATAATTCACAGAGTTAGCTCTCTCTCTCTCATCATTGCCCTTCCTAGAGTCAAAAGGAAGTCTGACACACTGTCTTACCAAAGACAAAGACTTCACTTTGCCGAGGATGCCAAGCCAGTGAAGTAGGAAGGTAGCCAGAGGCACTGTAGCCTGCAAAGGAGAAAAGAGAGGTCTGGAACAACTCAGAACCCTGAAGAAGCAGTTTCTCAAACAATGTCACTCTAAATCCCAGCAGCACCTTTATTTGGTTTCTCAAACCCTTCTAGGGCAATAGCGTCCTCAATCTTGAGCCTCAAAACCTCACCAGTTTCCTGACCTTTCTGGACACGAGTCACAGGCAAACCTCAAGCATGAAGCATGAGGCATGATTCTGGCCCCTCTGTCCATCCATATAACAAAGTAAATTCCCTTTTTGGGAATTGGCCCTTCCTCTCAGTACTTAATGGGGTTAGGAGAGCTTCAGTGGCAAAGGACAATATGTCAATTATGTCACAGTGACTTAACTGGGCATTTGGCAACTTTAATTTGACTCTAGCCAGAGAAGGCCTCTTCCAGGTGGGTTCCTAGTGCAACTCTTACCACTAGTTTTCAGACTCACCCATCTGTGATGCTGGCTTGGGACAGCGGTTATCCCAGAGTAAAATTCTATTGTCCTAGAAGGAAGATGAATAGAAAAATGCTTCACCATCCAAAGAAGCAGCTAGCAGCCAGGAGAGTTCCACACTGAGGGCTGGAGTGTGGTTAGGGAAGGAAGAGAAGCTGTATCTCACCTCACTGCATGAAAGAAACACAGTGTCCTTGTGGGGAGAAGCAGCAACACAAGTAACCTGGCCAGCATGAGCTGTAAGGGAGAGAGGAGACACACACCAGAGAAGAAGCTAAGGCATTATAAGAAGCCAAGCCCAGGTACAATTAAGGGGCAGGAGGATGAGAAACGCACCTGGTCTCGTGATACAATTTAACAAATTTGGTGAGATTATGGATTAGGCAAAACCTAAGAACACTTTAAATCTAAATAGGCTGGTGAGAAAATGAACTAATAAAAACCATGAAGGAAACATAAGGGACTTAGTAGGAATACTAAAGGAATTTACAGTTCAAACATCCTGAATGCAAGAGCTGAATAATTCCATTATAGAATAGCAGTTTCTGTACTGGAATAAACGTGTCTCCTAACATATACCCAAACTTTTGAGAGAGTTCTAGGCACTGACAGTTTTTTTTTTTTTTTTTTGAGACAGAGCCTCAAGCTGTCCCCCTGGGTAGAGTGCCATGGCATTACAGCTCACAGCAACCTCCAACTCCTGGGCTCAAGCGAGTCTCCTGCCTCCGCCTCCCAAGTAGCTGGGACCACA
>CAUYTI010051574.1:0-14093 GCA_963575145.1 Galago senegalensis
ATTGAACTGTAAAAGGAAGGGAGGAAATAAGTGTCTATGAAAAATCCTGAATCATAAGAACACTGAATCTGAAAAGTTGTATCTCATTTTACCATTTACACCTTATTTCTAGAGAGGCTAGCTAACCCTGATATAGATAAAAATATATATATATTTTTGAGACAGAGCCTCAAGCTGTCCCCCTGGATAGAGTGCTGTGGCATTACAGCTCACAGCAACCTCCAACTCCTGGGCTCAAGCGAGTCTCTTGCCTCCGCCTCCCAAGGAGCTGGGACCACAGGCGCCCGCCACAACGCCCGGCTATTTTTGGTTGCAGCCGTCATTGTTGTTTGGCGGGTCTGGGCTGGGGATTCGAACCCGCCACCTTAGGTGTACGTGGCTGGCGCCTTAGCCGGTTGAGCTATAGGTGCCGAGCCTAAATTCTGTATGTTACCTATGCGGGTGTGAAAAATGGGAGGTGAGAGAAGTTCTAGTGGAGAATCATAAAAATTGACAAGGAGAAGTTGGGATAGCACTGTGGTGAGTTACCAAGTGCTGGGACAGGCACATCCCAGCTCCGCACCTTGCCTTCCTGTTCTAAAACAGAATAAAGGAGGCCAGGCACTGGGGCTCACACCTGTAATCCCAGCACTCTGGGAGGCCAGGGCAGGTGGATTGCCTGAGCCCAGGAATTCAAGACCAGGCTGAGCCAGAGAGAGACCCCGGTCTTTAAAAATACCCTGGCGTTGTAGTGGGTGCCTGTAGTCCCAGCTATTGGGGAGGCAAGGAAAGAGAATCACTCGAACTCAAGAGTTCGAGGTTGTTGTAAGCTGTGACGTGGGGCACTCTACCAGAGATCACAAAGTGAGACTGTCTCAAAAAAAAAAAAAAACCCAAAAAGAATAAAAGAAACAAAAGAGTGAAAAGGAAACCTACAAAATGGAAGAAAATATCTCAAAACATACAGGGTATCCCTAAAGCTTGTGTGCTAACTTACACACTAATTTAAATTGCACATGAAGTTTATGGCCACCCCTGTATATCTGTATATCTAATATCCAGAATACATATCTAAGGAACTCCACTGACTCAATAGCAAAAAACAAATAATCCAGACATACAAATGGCCAACAGGTATATGAAAAGATACTCAGCATCACCAGTTATCAGGGAAATGCAAACTGAAGCCACAATGAGACATCGCCCCATACTGCTTAATCATGACTACTTTCAAAAAAACAAAAGACATGATGAGGAGGATGCAGAGAAAGGCAACCCTTTTGCACTGTTGAGAATTAAATGGTACAGTCACTATGGAAAACAGTATGGAGATTCCTTGAAAAATTAAAACTATCATGTGATGCAACAATTCCATTTGGGGGTATTTATCCAAAAGAATTGACATCAGGATCCCAAAGAGATTATTTGCATTCCCATGCTCACGGCAGCATTATTCACAATACCCAAGATGCAGAAACAACCTAAATGTGGATGAAGAAAATGTGGTGTATATAGGCACAATAGAATGTTATCCAGCTTCAAAAAAGAAGGAAATTCTGTCATTTGTGCAGAACACTGGTGAACCTGCAGAACATTATGGTACATGAAATAGGCCAGACACAGAAAGATAAATAATGTCTGATTCTACTTATACTGTGTATGAGGTACATAAAACAGGTAAACTCATAGAAGCAGAATGTAGAACGGTGGTTCCCAGGGGCTGGGGGGGAGGAGTCGTTCAAGAGATACAAAGTTTAAGTTATACAAGATGAGTATGTTCCGGAGAACTGCTGCATAACCTAGTGCCTACAGTTAATAAAACTACATTGCACACTTAAATATTTGTTAAGAGGGTAGATCTCAAGTTGGGCGTTCTTACACATGAAAAATAAATTAATAGTGTGACTACAAGGTGATAGCAGTTTTTGGAGGGTGATGGAGCTGTTCTGTATCTGAATGGTTGTAGCTAAAACATGATAAACATGTTTTAAATTTCACAGAAGAATACACACATGGCCAGCACAGTATCTCTCGCATGTAATCCCAGCACTTTGGGAGGCCAAGGCAGGAGGCTCCCTTGAGGCTAGGAGTTCAAGACCAATCTGGGCAATGTAATAAGACCCTGGTCTCTACAAAAATTCTTTAAAAATTAGCTAGGCATGGTGGCATGTGCCTGTAGCCCTGGTTGCTTGGGAGGCTGGGATGGGAGGATCTCTTGAGTCCAGGAGTTAGAGGCTAGGACTGTGAGCTAGGACTGTGACACCACATTCCAACCCAGGTGACCTTGTCTTTAAAAACTAAAAAAAAAAAAAAAAAAAAAAACCTAAAGAGTACATATACAAAAGAGAATTTTACTGGATGCTAATTTTAGAAAGATAGATATAAATCACTTATATCTATCTTGTGAGGCCAGTATGGTTTTAAGTCCACACCATTTTAAGTCTATGATTTTATGACACACTTAGATCAACACAGTACAAGCTTAAGAACTGGTTACCCATTACTGATAAGATTAGCATTACTTCCTCCCCTCCTCCAGAGAGACTGAAGACCCAAACCAGAATTCAAGATAGAAAAGCTGGTTCGGCACCTGTGGCTCAAGTGGCTAAGATGCCAGCCACGTACACCTAAGGTGGCAGGTTTGAATCTAGCCCGGGCCCGCCAAAACAACAATGACGGCTGGAACCAAAAAAAAAATAGCCAGGCGTTGTGGCGGGCGCCTATGGTCCCAGCTACTTGGGAGGCTGAGGCAGGAGACTCACTTGAGCCCAGGATTTGGAGGTTACTGTGAGCTGGGATGCCACAGCACTCTACCCAGGGGAACAGCTTGAGGCTCTGTCTCAAAAAAAAAAAAAGACAGAAAAGCTGGCAGCATCCATAGCTTAGTCCACAGGGCACGGGGCCACATACACCTAGAGTAGGGTTCGAACCCAGCCTGGTCCTGCTAAGCAACAATGACAACTACAAGCAAAATATAACTGGGAATTGTGGCGGGAGGTTGAGGCAAAAGAATCGCTTAAGCCCAAGAGTTTGAAGTTGCTGTGAGCTGTGATGCCACAGCTCTCTACCCAGGGCGATAGCTTGAGATTCTGTCTTTAAAAAAAAAAAAAAAAAAAGCTAATGTTACAGAGGGGCCACTAGTATGAATGTTTCAGGAACCTGTGACTCTATTCAAGTTTAATTACAGCCAGGCCTCTCATCTTGAAGAGGGTCTCCACCTTTTGGATAAACAGAACAGTTAGTCCATTTCAAACGGATCTTGCTTCCTGTTCAGCTGTGCTGCACGGCAGATTCCAGGAGGAAGACTGGTGTTCAAGAACACCGGGATTACACAGTCAGGTGGCCCGGGTCCCCGGGGCCTCCACAGTACACCAGCTGTGTAACTGAGCATTTCAGAGGGTGACTTCCCTGGATGTAAAATTGTTGTAAAATTGCTCACTCAGAGGATAAGAAGACATTTGTAAAGGACCTTAACATGTCCCATGATTCTCAGAAGTATAGGAAACCCCTGTAGAGGCAAAAGTTCATTCTGCCTCTCCCATGGGTCAAGATTTTTATAAAAGAATACACAGCAATGTCAGAGATTTTTTTCCCTGTCTTGTACTTTTCCTGCATACATTACCAACATAATTAAGCTAATAGACTTAAAAGTTAAGTTAACAACAGGCGATTAGGCTAATTACTACTTCCTTAAAGGATCAATTAGGGCTGTGTTTCCCAAACTGTGTTATGAGAAATAGTATCAGGCACTCCATAAACCACAGAGTTTTAGACTACATATTTGGCAAAAGTGAGGCCAAACCAAGTGCAGTTCCTTCTATGCAGTACTTCTCAGAGCCTTTAGTAAGACTGGAGGATATGGAGTCAAGTCAATTGTACAAAGCAGGGCTTTGTAAAAAAAAAATTTTTTTTTAAATAGAGTCTCACTATGTTGCCCTGGGTAGAGTGCCATGGCATCACAGCTCACAGCAACCTCAAGGTCTTAGACTTAAGCAATTCTCTTGCCTCAGCCTCCCACGTAGCTGGGACTACAGGCAACCGCCACAACACCCAGCTATTTTTTGGTTGCAGTTGCTATTGTTGCTTAGCAGGCTGGGCTGGATTCAAACTCCCCAGCTCCAGTGTATGTAGCTGGCCCCCTAGTTGAGAGCTACAGGCACCGAGCCGGCTTTTTCAATTTTTAACATACATACAAGCCATCTGGGGATGTTGTTAATATATAGATTCAGATTCGAGTGGGCACTGAGATTCTCCATTTCCAAGCTCCTGGGTGATGCTGAAGCTGTTATCTGAGATTATACTTTGAAGAGCAAGGATTTTAGTAGAAAGTTAAGACCCTTTTACTAGTGAGGTAACAGGCTTGCTGAAGGTCACTCAGGAGTGACAGGTGGGACCAGAACTCTGCTTCCCAGACTTCCCCTGCTGAGTTCTATGTCATCCTCCCATCTCTATCCTGCCACCCCCACCCCTTCCCTGGCAATCTCAGCCCTGTTAGCTATGTGTTCTCCCAGTTTAGAGCAATCCTAAAAATTCATATCTGGAACCCACCTTCAGCTCCTGATTATTGACTCTGGGCTGCAGACTGCACTGGGGGAACTTTTAAAACTCCTTAAGTGATTCCAGGGTATAACCAGGGTTGAGGCTCACTGATGTAGAGGTGCTGGATAAACTTTACCCCAAATGTTCTCCTTTGTACCCTGCCTGCCTCTCCCATGTCTGGTGAAAACTGGCTAGGAGAGCAACTCCAAAATAAACCATGAAAGGATTACCAGATGGGGAATGGAACTTAATGTGAGGCCACAGCTGGCTGAAGTCCTGTATCAAAGTACCATGGTATCAGAGTCAGGAATCCCAACTGCCTTGGGAGGAGTGATTTTCCCTCTCATTCCATGTCCCGAAGAGCAGGTAAACATGCTCTAAAATTGAAAGGCCCCAGTGGGCAGTGTGGTGAAAGCTGGACCCCAGAGGGTGAGATGCCATGAGCTGGTGTGGGAGTCGATAAAGACAATCTCAGAATCAGGTGTCAGACTACACATGAGACTAGGAAAAAAAAGAAAGTTGATGATTTTAAGCTTCTTAATGAGCACTACTGGGTGAGGATTAGTGATGAGAAATCCAATGAATCCAATTAGAAGAGGTTTCGCCTCTCTCTGAATTTAGTGAATGAAAAAAAGAAAAAGCATTAGGGGGGAGCCCACAGAACACAGCAGAGTTCCAGTGCTAAATGGCAGCGTTCCAATCGCAGCTCCTTCTGCTGACCGTGTCCCTTAACTCTGCTGTACCTCAGTGGGCTTAGCTGAAGAAGTAACAACAGGGCTGCCCTTGCAGGGTGGTTGGGAAATTAAAGGAGCTGGTACACGTGAGGTCCTTACAAAGATGCCTGGCACTAGTAAATGTTCTATATACACGAAATACTGCCTTTTTAAACCTAATTTCCCCCCAGTCTAATTTTTATTTTCTTTTCGCCCTGATTTTTAGGTCTGTTTTTTTAAAAAATTGTAATAAAATACGAGCTCTTATCAGCTTCCTGGCGTTCTGTCTGGAATGAGGCAGGGTAGAAATGCAGGCATTCCAGTTAGTAACTCTTCTGTTGAATGTTAATTAACGTGGCTGGGACTTAGGTTGGTGTAGCTTCAGAGGCTCCAACAGGCAGGCCCGCTTGGTGCACTAAGGAATTCAGATTGGATCCTTAGAGCAATAAGACATATTTTAAGGTTTAACAGGATATGAAAAAAATCAGGTCAACTTTGGAAAGCTCATACATGGGTCCTGAAGAGCTCTGGGGTCTTCTGGAAGGACAGAAACCACTCAGAATGTCACAGTGAGGGGCAAATGGGTCAACTCAGACACTGCACAGGGTTAGGACCAAAGCTGCACAGTCTCTGCAATCATACTCACACACTAGAGGCTGGGGTGGGGGTCCCTACTTGGCTGAATGCTCTGCTGTTGTGGTCCTGAAATTCTTAATACTTTTCCAAAAAGGAACTCCACATTTTCATTCTGCAATGGGCCCACAAATTACGTACCTGGCCTTACAGTGCAGGAACATCTCATTTGCCCTTACATCTACCCTCCAAGTAAGGCAGTAAAGGTTAACATTCCCTCCTTAAAATGAAGAAACTAATGCTCTGAAAGGGTAAGCCAACTATGTCAGGGCACAGCTGGTCAGTGGCAGGACAGTGGCCCACCCCATGTCTTGGGGCTACCACATTGGAGCCAGCCACCTGCATCTGCTGAAAGCTGCACTCAGGCTACCTCAACCCGGACCCAGGGACTGCCGGATGCTGTTATCTCCCCTCCTCACCCACCCTAGGCTGGGGCTACCACAACCTGCTGAGCTGGAGGCCAGCAGGTGCTACTGGCCCCAGGCCAGAAGGAACTGGGAACACCAGACACGGATGTAGGTCACAAGGCCAGTTGCACAACTGCAACATTCAGCTATTAGTGAAACAATTTAACAAGAGCAAAGTAAACACAAGTAATCCTTAATGCTCAGGATCCCTCTTCTGCATTCAGCCTCCTTCCTCAACCCCAAAAACAATTTAGAAAGGGCAAATTCAAGGACAGAGACAGGAGAATTTTCCACCAATAGCTGAAAATCTGCCCACAAAAGCTTGCTTATCAAATTGCACATCAAATCACACGTGTCTTTGGCTTCCTTGACAGATTTCAAGAGGCATTTCCAAGAGACCAGTTTGGCCCAAATACCACTCAAGGTGCTGGTGATACAAGATACAATCTTCAATAAACCAGATAAAAGTTCTTGCCCTCCAGTGCTCACATACTCAGGGGAGGGAGACAGAATAAGCATAAAAATGAAGTGAATGATACAGTGTGTTAAGAGGTGATACGTGTTTTTTTTTTTTTGAGATAGGAGCCTCAAGCTGTCCCCCTGGGTAGAGTGCCATGGCATTTCAGCTCACAGCAACCTCCAACTCTTGGGCTTAAGTAAGTCTCCTGCCTCAGCCTCCCAAGTAGCTGGGACCACAGGCGTCCACCACAATGCCCAGCTATTTTTTGGTTGCAGCTGTCATTGTTGTTTGGCGGGCCGGGCTGGATTCGAACCCGCCACCTTGGGTGTATGTGGCTGGCGCCTTAGCCACTTGAGCCACAGGCGCCGAGCCACGATAGGTATTAAATACAATGATACAAACGGGTTCACTCTCTGTGTCTAGGTGCTTTACACACACTGTCTCATCATTCCCATTTCACAGACAGGAAAACATGTCAGAGCTAAGTTGTGACAGCTTCTAAAAGACAGTGAGAAAACAGGAGTATGGGCAGGAAAGGGCAAAAGGATGCTATTTTCCCCCACCCAGTCTTTGTTTTAAGAAGAGCAACTTAAGCAGGAAGCCTGGTTTTTTCCCAGGACTGGGGGCGGAGGCAATCTAATAATGGCAATTCCCCTCTCCACTATCCAAAATTCTTAAAAGACCTGACACTGACAGAGTGGTGGGATCCTCCAAGCTTTCCTTTTTCTCCCAGAGCTGAAGCTTTGGCACTAACTGCCCCCAATTCCAAATCTCAGTTTCACCAGCCACCAGCCACTATATGCCCAGAGCAAAAGGCTTCCACTTAGTGAAGTCTCCTCCTTTGATTGAAGATTAACTCCCTCCCAGTCTCAGGTGACAAGGGAATTAAAGTCTTTCTTTTTTTTTTTTGCAGTTTTTGGCCAGGGCTGGGTTTGAACCCACCACCTCTGACATATGGGGCGGGCACCCTACTCCTTTGAGCCACAGGTGCTGCCCCCCCCCCCAATGAAAGTCTGTATAGTGGTGAATGTTCCCTGCATTCCTGGGACCCCATCAAGCCTTCCCCCTTCTCTTTTCATAGTACAGTGAGGGCTGGGCCACGTGCTGCCCTCTCCCCACCTCAGAGCTAAGCAAGGAGGGGACATGGGTTAGGGCTTGATGAATGTACACAGAAGAGGAGGAACGGTTGAACCTTTCTTAGAACCCAGGCCCTGACGCCTTGTAGTCCACAGATCTTAAAGAGTGCAGCTCATCCTCCAAGATGCAAATGTGAAGCGTTGAATCCATTATCACCATTCTGTGGTGAGCCCAAGCCCTCCAGAAAACACCTAGTTAAGCTGGGGCCCAGATGGTACCTGGGCACTCAGGGCCTGAAGCATGCCCGTGGAGCTCCAGGCTAGCAGCCCCATGTTTTCCACTTGAAATATTAATGCCTAATAGGCATACAGAGCTTTTGGCACACAAGCCCCTCCAACACCAAAGTCCAGAGCTGGCCTCACCTATTTTCCTTACTTCACCTTACCTGTTTCCTATACCCCAACCTCTAACTTAAGGAACACAAGGTCAGGAGCCATGTGTGACCTGGGACCTAGGCCCACCCTTTTCATCTAGAGCCCATGAGGGCCAGAGCAAGCCCCTCAGCCCTGGATTCTCAAGTTCCAGCTCTGTAAGGACAGGTGAGGTGCAGAGGGGACGGATTAAAGGAAGAAAAGCAGTAATGTTCCAGCAAGCTGAACATTACCAGAACCTACTGAATCAAATAGGCACAGAGGACCCGGAGAGGAATCTTTATGGTAAGCCTGGGTAAAGGGAGGCTTTGTGGAACCAGGAGTGGATGAGCCAACTACAGCTCTCACAGCCTGTATGTTAATTGTAGGTATTAGGACTGTTCCTGAATTCCAAAAAGGTCTTCCCATGTTTAATATTTCCCTGGGTCCCATTTGTCTCAGAGACACCGGTTCCAGTCTCAGTGCTACCTGGAAGAGGTATCCTTTGCTAGATGGCATCAGTGCTCAGGACAGGTTGGAAAACCACCTCAGACAGTAGAGGTCCAAGGCCAGTATCTTCTCTGGGTCTAAATCTCAACATACTCCCATGCCACGGGGTCATGGCAGGCTATTAACCTCTCTCTAGGTAGACTGTCACTTTACCCTGGCTTCATCTCCACCGGAAAGAGGAGGCAAGAAGTCCCTCCTGTGACATAGGCATCAGAATCCCTACTTGATGGTTGCAGAAAACACCTCGGATGCCCTACTTTTGATCTCTAAATCCTGCCAGACTCTGTTAAGGGGTCTCATGCACTGAGCCCTCACAGGTGGAGACCTTATTTTTAGTTCTGCTTTGCAGGTGGTGAAACTGAAACACTAAGAGGACTCAGACATTTGCTGAGATCATCCAGCTGAGCCGGGAAGGGGAGGTCTGGCCTTGGCCCTAACTGCTAGAGTATACTGAGTAGCTCAGTAGAGAGGGCAGAGCTGCTTCTGCAGCTGTTTCCCACACTAAAGCCTGCTATTTTCCCAGCTACACACCAAGTCTGGCTGCCTCAGACCAGGTTATCCCCGGGGTCTCACACATCAAGGTCAGGTGGAGACCCCCTTCCCTGGTATGCTAGGCCACAATGTCTGGCCTAGCACAAGGTGGGCATGAGGTAGCTGAACCCCACAATGGGCCCATGTGGTAACTGCCAGAAAGCCAAAGCCTGACCCTGATGGTCCCAGTGCAGAGCCCTGCCCAGGTCTCCTGGCCCCCCTCCCTTTCCCACCTGCCCCCATACCCAGAACACAGGGTGGAGGCTGGCTGGGGACCAGCCTCTGACTGCCCTGCCTAGGGGAGTCTCAAACTATGCCAACCACCCAGTCAGGGGGAGTCTTAAACTATGCCAACCTAAAACCCTCCAGGTGTTGCCAGGCAGGATGGGGCTGCAGGCCCCTGCAGGCTCACTCCAGGTGCTCTGGCCCCACCTGTCAGCCTGGGTGGGGTCCACCAAAGGAGGCTGAGCGTGGGGAGGAGGATGCTGGGTTGTAAGGGTTGTTCCCTAGGAGAAGAGAGGAAATTTGTTTTGCAGTTGGCAGGGGGGAGAATGCAAGGTGCCCGGTAGGATAGGGAGGGGGTGGGCGAAAGGAAGGTGGGTGGGTTTGCATCCGGCTGCACCAAGGGGAAGACCCGGGTTCTGGCCGGTTTCCTGTGTGTGGAGGGGCCCACCTGGGGTCCCTGAGGGCCAGCAGAGGCATGCACAGGACAGGGGTCCGCCTTTGCATGCCGGTGAGGAGGGGTGCGCGGCGTGCCGGGTCGCCCCTCTGCCCGCGGAGGGGGCTCCCGAGTGGCAGGGGTCACCACACTCACCTCCTGAAGTCAAAGGGCATCGTGCCGCCGCCGCCGGGAGTGGGAGCGCTGCAGGCCGGGCGGGCTGCGGCGCCGCGTGGGTCCGAGCCCGCTGCCAACGCCTCCTCCGGCCGCCCCGCCCCCGCCGGCCGTCCCCGGCTCTCGCCACTCGCCACTCGCAGCCCGCCGCCGGGAAGTGACGCTCCGCGCAGCCCATTGGGCGACGCCCGCCGGCCGCCCCTTCCGCCGCCCGGTTAAAGGGGCCCGGGGGCCGGCAGGGGAGGAGCGGGCCTTCGGGGCGTGGAGTCCCCACAGGGATTCACACCTTGGTGACTTCAAGCCTCCCACTTACTTTCCTGCTCCGTTTCTCCGTGTGGCCTTAGACAAATCCAGAGCCCCCTGTTTTTGTATTTGTAAAATAGTTTCGCTGAGCTGTGAGGATTAAATGGGCTGATTCAGATTTGGACCCTTGGGGCGCCTAGCTCTGGGCGAGCGCGTGACACTGCGGGGGACGGGAGGAGGCCAGACAGTCCCTGCTGGGTCAGAGGACCCCCGCCTTTCCAGCTGTGCCTCTCTGGAACAGTCGCTGGGCTTCTCTGAGCAGCGCCTCCTTTGCGCATCTGCATGAAGAGAATGATGACGCTTACTCGAGGGAGTTTTCCTGGGGTTCAAATGAGAAAATTGGGAGACTGACTTACAGTAGTTGGTACCATAGCTGTCCGCACTTTCATCTCCACTCGTGGGTCACTTCAGGCCCATATGGGGCAGGCAAGTTTGTCTCAAAGAAGACTGGGCCCGCGCTGTGACTCAGCTTAAGGCGAACCATGCCGATTGTCCCCCTCTTTGAGCCATGCCGATTGTCCCCCTCTTTGAGCGTCAGTTTCCTTCTCAAAAACACAAATACTGAGCAGCTTTGTCTGGGTTTGCTGGGTTAGTGGAGGTGATAGTTGAGGCAGTGTAAGATCGGTGTCGGGGAAGCCCACTCTGAACGTTCCTAGGGTTTTGTCACTGGCCCTTTCTAGGTTGTGGTGACACAGGATTTGAAAAAATCCAGAGCTAGACCATGGGGGCCGTGTTCGAAAAGCGGGGCCAACGGGCAGTTTCCTCATCCACAAATGGAGGGAAACCACAGTACTGTTCTTCTGGGAGGGTTGGAAAGGGACCGCACTGGCAAGAGGTGGTGGACCAGACCCTTCCACTGTGGCCTGGCCAATTGCCTCTCCCTCTGACCTCCCACTTTCTCCTCCCTCCCTTCCTTCTTTTCTTCCACTCTCTCAACAAGCAGCCTGACACCCTTGGGGGAGAGAAGGAAATCTGAGCCTGAACTGGAAACTTGAGCAGCCACTCAAGGGGTCCACATGAGTGTCTGTTGGCCCCATATAGGAGGGAAGTCATGCTCTGGTGGACGTTTGACCTCATATCCTCCCTTCTACAATATGCTCCACAGACCAGCCACTTGGGTGTCATGGGGGAAATTTCCCATCCTCAGCTCAGACCTACTTGCTCTTTTTGCATGGAGATGAGTTCCCAATTTTTAGCTGGTCTGGGCACATGGGTGTTCTGAATGAAGGTTGTGTTTCCCAGATTCCCTTGCAGCTAGGTGTGGCCTTGGGACCGAGATGTGATGGGAGGGATGTCATGGGAGCATCTGGGATAGTTGGTGTATGCACTTTACCCTCTCTGCCCCTTTCTCTGTCTGGCTTCTCAGAATGTGGGTGTCACCATCCAGGACCATAAGGTGGAGGCCACATGGAGCAGGGCAATATGACAAAGAGCCTTAATTCCTGCCACTGAGTAACATCATACCTGTCCTCAAACACCTGCCCAGACTTCTACACAAGAGAGAAATAGAGGCCAGGCATGGTGGCTCACGCCTGTAATCCCAGCACTTGGCTGAGTGGTGGATTGAGGCAGGTGGATGGCCTAAGCTCACGAGTTGGAGACCAGCCTGAGCCAGAGCAAGACCCCATATATAAAAAATAGCCAGGCATAGGCGGCACCCGTGGCTCAGTGAGTAGGGTGCCAGCCCCATATACCGAGGATGGCGGGTTCAAACCCAGCCCTAGCCAAACTGCAACCAAAAAAAAAAAAAATTAGCCAGGCATTGTAGTGGGCGCCTATAGTCCCAGTTACTTGCAAGGCTGAGACTAGAGAATCGCTTAAGCTCAAGAGTTTGAGGTTGAACCATGATGCCACAGCAGTCTACCAAGGGAAACAAATTGAGTCTGTGCCTCCAAAAAAAAAAAAAGAGAGAGAGAGAGAGAAATAACCATCTGTCCTGTTTCAGTTCTTGTTATTTTGGATTTTCAGACACTTAAACCTGAACCTAATGCTAATATATCTACCCAGCCTAGTTAATTGCTTGACTGCACAAATATTACACATGGAATGGTCCAGTCTCCTATCCTATGATCCCAAGGGACCTTGTGGGATAGAGAACTGGCCCATTCCACACGTAGTGGGAAGAAAGCGGCACAATTTATAATTAGATTATTATTTATTAGCTAATAACTACCTCTCTATCTTGAGTGGAAGCTCCTGAGGGAGGGTGATATCACCATTGTATCCTAGCATCTAACCAGACCCTGCATGTGGTGGTGGCATAGTATGTATGTGTTGAAGGCTGAATGGAGGTGTCTCAAGGAAGGAAGTAGAACAGAGACAATAGGGGGGTCCATCAATAAGTATCTTTGCTTTGGGCATGTGGAGGTCTATAAGGAGACCAGGCTGTCAGTCCCAGATGGTCCATCCACTCAGGAGACAGTGTGAGATGGAGCGAAAGAAACCAGATTGTGTGCTGCAGTGCGTGGGAAGGCTGTGGATCTCTTTAAGCAGTGGCGTGTTAGAGCCAGGTGCAGTGACTCATGCCCGTAATCCCTGAAATTTAGAAGGCCAAGGTGGGAGAGTCACTCAAGGCCAGAGGTTTGAGACTAGCCTAGCAAGACCCCATCTCTTAAAAAACACACACAGAGAGAAAAAAATTAACCAGCTTCGTGGAGTACCTGTGCAGTCCCAACTACTAGGGAGGGTGAAACAAGAGGATCACACAAGCCCAAGAGTTTGAGGCTGCAGCATAATTTGATTGTGCCACTGCATCTAGCCTGGGTGACAGAGTGAGACCCTGTCTCTATAAATAAATAAATGTTGAGTTTTAGGATTATCATTCTTGTGGAACCCTGTGGTCACCAGTCTCCAGAGATACTGATCTCCTGGTATTCTCATGCCCCTGTTAAATTTTTTCATTATTTTTTAAAATAATTCTTTATTTTTTTATTTGGGCCGGGACTGGGTTTGAACCTGCCACCTCTGGCATATGGGGCTGGTGCTCTACTCCTTTGAGCCACAGGCACCACCCCCTCATGCCCCTGTTATAATCACCTCCCACAATAAATAGGGTGGATCTATTCTGTGCAATCAACAGGATATTGCAGAAATGCCAGTGTATGACTCCTGAGGCTAGGTCACAAAAGACACTGATGATTGGGCATGGTGGTTCACACCTGTGATTCTAACATTTGGGGAGGCTAATGTGGGAGGATCTCTTGAGCCCAGAAGTTTGAGGTTGCAGTGAGCTATGATGATACCACTGGTCTCTAGCACTCCAGCTAGAGAGTGGGGAACAGAGGGAAATCCTGTCTTTTTTGTTGTTGTTGTTTGTTTATTTTTTGCAGTTTTTGGCGGGGGCTGGGTTTGAACCCACTGCCTCCGGCATATGGGGCCAGCGCCTTACTCCTTTGAGCCACAGGCACCACCCCCTTTAAAAAAAAAAAAAAGAAAAGAAAAGACAACTCGGCACCTGTGGCTCAAGTGGCTAAGGCACCAGCCACGTACACTCAAGGTGGCGTTCAAATCCAGCCCGGCCCGCCAAACAACAATGATGGCTGCAACCAAAAAAAAAAAAAATAGCCGGGCGTTGTGGCGGCTGCCTGTGGTCCCAGCTATTTGGGAGGCGGAGGCAGGAGACTCGCTTGAGCCCAGGAGTTGGAGGTTGCTGTGAGCTGAGATGCCATGGCACTCTACCCAGGGGGACAGCTTGAGGCT